>JBAMJR010000089.1:4360000-4507500 GCA_038501785.1 Myoxocephalus aenaeus
GGCGTCTATACGAGTGAATATTATATTATAATAGTCCAGTAAAGTGTTTTTGCAGCACAAATACTTACCAGGAAAACACAACGCTCCTCTCCGCCACAGTCGGATGCACGTTTTCCGCTCCCGCGCAGGACGTCGACAGACTGTACCATTACATGGCAGGACAGGGGGAGGCTATTTGAATTACACTTCGTTATTTGTGTTGTTTATTTCTTACGAAGCAGAACCCAACTATCTATGGCACTTTAGGAAAATTAAAAATGCAGGGAAGTTATAGTGAGTCATTATTACGCCAATTTGGATTTTGTGTGCGCGAGTATTTGTAAAAACAAAACCGCGCTGATCACCTTGGCACTACAACGCTCGTCTACTCAAGAATTTTGGTTGACGTACGTGTTTGAAAAAAGTGGGCGTCAACTTCCACGCATGCGCTCTCAACCCATAATTTACAAATATGATACAGCCACGCTAAACGTCGTTGCCATAGAAACTAGTTGGGGCACACATTCCTTCTAAAAGTATACGACTCATCAGAGTGGGAGATCTGCAGCTGCTCCTCTCTGATGCTTGGTACTGATACTGGCTTATAGTCTATGGTTACAGTGACAACATGTAGATGGCTCATATCCATGGTAAATATATATATTTTCACTGTTTACTTTTGTTACACTTTGATCTCAAATTCTTAATCAATTAATTGTTCAATCTATGTATGACTGAGTTAAT
Organism: Myoxocephalus aenaeus; assembly: GCA_038501785.1. Lineage (NCBI taxonomy): Eukaryota > Metazoa > Chordata > Actinopteri > Perciformes > Cottidae > Myoxocephalus > Myoxocephalus aenaeus. The sequence goes on from JBAMJR010000089.1 coordinate 4,360,724, forward strand.
AATTGCCATACATTGTACAAGATTGACGGACCAAATTATGGACCAAATATGGAATAACATTTGGAATCCATCTGGATGGTATTCAGTGACCTCTAGTGGTGAGAGGCATGAATAACATATGAAGTGGAGCAAAGCAATAGCTGTCCATGTTTTGGTATTTGCTCCATAGAGTCAAGAGCGTAAGAATTAGATCAGCAAGCTCACGTTCTGCTTTTCCAGATTGTTTTATTTCATTTGATATGGAGTTTGGTGTGAATGCTCAATACCAACTAATTGTAATGTATTTAACGGTGATTTACAGTGTATCTCACAAACCACCAAAGGGGAAGAACTTTTTTTAAATATAAATTTTTAAATATATTTTCCTGGATCTTCAAATCATGTCTTTTTTTTATCGATCAGCAGTCCAAAAATCCAACAATATTGAATTGCACAAAAACAAGCTGCAAACTCTTACATATGAGGAGCTGGAAGTTGACAATATTTATTTGAAAAAAAAAAAAAACTAAACTTGCATTATTTATTCAAATTGTTTTGGTTTTTTAAATTCCAAGGTCCTATGTTTTTTTTTTTTATGAGGCTGAAAAAACTATAATCTATACATTAAAACAGCCCCTGGGCTTCAACAAGCTTTATATTAACAAAACACTGCAGATGGTGAAAGTATATGAAGGTGACCTCGACATTTGGGACCTGATACAGATACACAAGCAGGCTTACATAAATCCAAGTCTACTGTGTGTGTGTGTGTGTGTGTGTGTGTGTGTGTGTGTGTGTGTGTGTGTGTGTGTGTGTGTGTGTGTGTGTGTGTGTTAAAGACAATAGAAGATGTTGATAGTTGAAGGACAGGCTCATCAGCCACAGGGACCCAGAGAGGGGGATAAGGGAGAAGAGGAGGCCAGGATGGGCCAGAGGCGAGCGGATGAGACAAAAGGAGAAGAGAGAGGTGGAACCCGGGTCCATGCACAGGAATAACTCACAGGAGCTACCGGGCCCCCTGCCCAGCCTGCGAGGTGAGAGACCTTGGTGTTGGACCCCAGCCAGCTTAGTGGGGTTCCTGCTCAGACACACGGCTGTAACAGAGGCCATGGATGGAGCTATAGAGAGATGACAGTGTGTGTGTGTGTGTGTGTGTGTGTGTGTGTGTGTGTGTGTGTGTGTGTGTGTGTGTGTGTGTGTGTGTGTGTGTGTGTGTGTGTGTGTGTGTGTGTGGACATAAATGCGAGTGTGTATCCTTCACCCTGGCAGACGAGGTGTTGGCAGAACATCCCAACCCACTCTGTCTCCGAGGGCCACAAAGTCCTGCTATCCTTCCTCACTCATTTGTTAACCTGCCTCTCTTCTTTGCGGCGCCCTCGGTCACATGCTGAGAGGAGCTACTTTATGCATGACCAGTGCCATTCAAAATCACCTCCCCGTACTTTACGGCCGCCCTCTGGCACATTATGGCCACGAGACGTCCCAGAAATGGGTTCCGGTTTCATGAAAGGCAGTAATGCGCCTTTCATGTTCGACATCACCGAGCATCTACTGCACAGATAGATGCTGTTTAGCAGCTGATTGACCAGCACAGAGACACACAGGTGAGCGGCAGGCTCTCATTGACTGGTTTCCCCTTCTCAAATGTTCTTTGTCATACATGATAGTAATCTGAGTACCTTTGGGTTTTGGACTGTTGGTTGCATAAAACAAGACATTTGAAGACGTCACCTTGATGAGTGGGACATTACAGCAGACATTTTCAGTAAGTAATCATGAACAATTATTGCATTTAAATCAAATTTGCCTTAACGGGCTTCCCAATCTGTACAAATTACAACGTAATCTAACTTTAAACACTTTTTTTTTAACAAGAAAAAACTCTCCAAAATATGAGACCTCACCCTAAATAACCTCACCTGCCATTGCTCAGTCTTATCAATACTGATGGAAATTTAAAAAGGTATCTCTGCTTCAAACTTTGTGCAAAATCATTGATTTGGGTTTTTTACACTTTCCCATGTGGCATCATCTGAAGGGCACCTACCCTGGACTTGAATGAGCGATGGTGTCCTTGAGCTTGTGTGTGTGTGTGTTTTTTTTGTCATACACATGGATTGGCATCTTTCCCCTTACTGCTGGCAACCCTTCAGCATGTTAGGGGAATGGACGGGGGTGCCACTGGAGAATGATAAAGTAGTCGCAGGACGGGTCAGAACATTCATTAACACCACACCAATGCTTGTTGATAAATACTGCTTCATTTGGCAAGGACTTGGCAGAATAGAATCTCATACGTCTGCATAGTTGTCGTACAGAGGCCTTCCTCTCATAGTACACGTTATAAGGTTTTTCTTTTGCTTGTGTTGACCGGCTCTGAGGGCTCTGGTTCATTAAAGAATGAGCATGGGAGACGGTACAGTTTGGTGGATTTCTAAAGGAGGCGTCCAAGAGCCTTCACACATTCACTGGGAAAGAGGAGAGAGGCAGTTGCGAGGAGAGAAAGAGAGAGAGAGAGAGAGAGAGAGAGAGAGAGAGTGGGAGCGAAGGAGGAAGATAGCAAGAGTCAGGCCCTCGGACAGCAGGTGAGTGTGTGAAGGCAGGGGATGACAGATGCTTCTGTCAGCGTTCCAACAGTCGCCGCTTTGTGGGAGCAGCACAGATGCCTCCTCTCCCTCTCCCCCCCACGCCTTCCCTCCCTCCCTCTCTTCCCTCCCTCCCTTCCTTCCTCTCGACAGGCTGTGATGTGGGGATAACAAGACAGGAGCAGTCCTCTCAGCAGTAAAGTGACCACACTGGCACGGTGCTACATGTGGATGTGGGAGAGGGCGAGGTGATGGAGAGGTCCAGGCCTGGGCCCAAGGCTTGAGGAGGTCTCAGCGGCGGTGGGGGCGGGGTTATAAATGTGGGGGTCAGCGAGCGAGGACAGGGGAAGGGCTCTCTCTCTGAGCTGTGGGAACCAGCTGAGACGTGGGGTCCGTGGCGGTCCTGCCTGTGAGGCAAGCAGATGTTTTCACTCGGGGGTGTGCCAAGTTTGCACAGCAACCTTCAGCTGCTTGGAGGTCAGGTCTTTAATAAGGGGGCTGGGCGCGGGACATTTCGGAGGCAAATGCTTCAACTTTGATACAACAACATATTAATTATGAAGGTAGACCATAGGGCAGAGGGTTGTAGCGGAACATCCCACCCCACTGGTTCGGAGCCTCAATCAGGCTGGCACTAGCCAAGACTGGCTGGCAGCTTTACTGCTGTCCCAGCACTCGCCCTCCCTTTCAACCAGACCTCACCGATGCACAGGCAGCAGTTTGGGTCGCTTCAATCTCAACTGGCTGTTGTGTTTGAGGTGATATCCAAAAGCAACAGTTTATTTGCTTTGGAAATCAAATGTTAGTGTTTAAAGCTCCATTACAGCTGCTCTTATCAACATGTTAAATTCAACAAGGAATAAAAATGACTAGACTGTGAATGGGGTTGACTATATATAAGAAGTAGTCACTGTGAAGTCACCACTTTGAGTACCACTTTGAAGCCTCAAGTTCAGCATTTTCACTATCGCCATTTCGGTGTTTTTTTCCAACCAGAAATGACACAAGAGGGTGGAGCCAAGTGCAACAGCACACTGAATGAGGCATTTTTAGATGACCAAACAGGTTACGATTAACTTCCATGAACTGAAAACACACTGTGAACGAGTTGTAGGACGAAAACACGGACAGCTCAGAATCAGAATCAGCATCAGCTTTATTGGCCATGTGTGTGTGCACATACATGGAATTTGACTCCGGTTACACATTGCTCTCGTCATACATATGTACATATCATACACAAATAAACAAGATAAATATAAAAAAGTCATTAAAGACAACAGAGTAGAACACATAAACTAAGCATCAACATTAACATTTAACTAGTACGTACAATATAAATATATATCGAATAATATATATGAACATAAGAACAACGACAATGGATAATGCATTTTGGATATTAGTGCAGAAGGTTGTAATAGTGCAACTCCAAGACCGGCCAACACCGTGGCAGTGACCTGTCAATCACAATGTAGCCCCATCCTAAAGCATACACTGCTTAATGGTATATTTGACTCTAAATGGGACCATACATTACTAAATGAACATCATGCTGTATTGAAGAAGACTTGAAACAAGCAATACAAGTTTAAGGCACTTCTGCATTGGCTTTAGTTTTACAGACCCGGAGGTGACAGCTGACAGAGAAGTATCATCTTTTACAGCTCTTAAAGTTGATTATATCACCACTTTACAAAAGAAAAAACACTCTGCTAAACCCACAGTATGATACCTGCCAAACACCAAATGCAAATGTCGGGACTCTGGCTGGTGCGGAGCATTTAGCTGCATGTGCCCCTCAGGATTGATACCAAAAAACGGAGCTAAAAGGAGAGTAAATATTGGGCGAACATTTACCCGGTGGCCAGACATTTTACAGAATCAAAATCTTGCTCCGTGTCTAACTTGATCACCGGAACAACTTTCTAAGGAGATAATGTGTCGATATTGTGTTTATATGCTTGCTACGTTGACCCCAAGATGCAAAACAACTCATGCAGGTTTGCACAATATTCGTAGTGGTAATTACTTAAGTGATTCAGATAAGACAACAACATTTTAATCACTTTTGATTGTTTTTGCTTTGCTGTGCAATCCAATTTCACTGGCTTCCGCCAAACCGTCCATATGAATTGTGGGAACCTGTTTCAGCAAACAAGCTCACACAAGCCAACTGTATGATACCTGCCCTGCATGAAATAGCAGAGAGACAAAATAAATGAGTGTCTGGTGAAGAAAGTCAAACATCCAAAAGCCAGTGTGACCCAGATATTTCTCTCAGGAGCTAAAAAGTGAGTGAATATTGGGATGATATTCTACAGGTGGTGAGACAGAGGGCTATAGGGGGGTGTTATTGTGTCTCAGTCACAAGTTAGGTAACAGTCTAATGTCACATCAATTAACAACAACTATGTTTTCCTGTCTTAACTAAGCCTTGGAAACACTAATACATTTAACGACTATAGCACAGCATCAGCAACTTCTTCTACTGTTTTCTAAGTATATTGATAAAGGACATTTTGAAAAGCAGCGAGGCTGCACGAAATAGGACAATTAGTTTCATCACGGAGCCACAGTGATTACAAAAAAAAAAAGATCTTCAGACTTTATCACTTCCCAGCCCGATGACTTAAGAAGGGAGTTTCACCTCATCTCAACCTTTGCATTGATTTTCGAGAGAGTGGGAGATCTAGGGATTACTTTGGAGAGCAGCAATGAAGACCCAGCTTATTGGGTCTTTTTTGTATTTGGCAAATGGGCTTGACAAAGATGGAGGAGACAAAATCTAGGGCTTACAGCTGCGGCACCCAATCGGGGGAACTTGAAAGCAGCGCTGCGATGGGAAGCTGGGAGAGTGGGTACCTCATTTAGGAGTGTTGAATTTGGGCAGGGGGCATGGGGAAATGCTTAACGTAAACCACAGAGGCCCCAACAATCGTCAGAAATTGAGACGTTTTAAACCTTTAACCGGGGACTGTGATCAAAGCGGCAGCGGATCCTCACTTGAGTGCGAAAGCGGAACCGGAGGGAACAGAGGGGATTGTGGGGGATCATGGCGGGTTGAAAACGTAAAATCAGCACATTAGCTTTATAAGGGCGTCAGAATATAGGATGATCAGGGGATCATTGGACCCGTGGGGGACCAGAGAGAATCCAGTATGTACCAAGCTGAGTGGAGGAAAAATGAGGCCACTGCTCACAGGAAAGCCTCTCGTATCAAAGATGCAGTCAGAGTGGGAATAATGTTGCTCAATTCCCATAGAAAATAACTTCATACACAGGTTTGGCTCGAACACTCTCAAACTATCTGTACATGTTGTCATTTGCAAATAAATGGAATGCCAGCGTGTACTTTACAGTTGAGTCACATTACGAATGAGCAGCTTTCATCATTGCAAACTTTTCTCTCTAAAGTTCAGCTGCAAAGTCATTTACAACTCTGACGAGCATTTCATCTCATCAGAGAGAGGGAGAGAGAGAGATGCTTACATCAACAACAGTTCATCCTCAAACATCTTCGATGATCTGACGCGTAGCAGGTCCAGGTATGGACCTCACGTCTCCTCCCCTTTAAAACCACCTCAAACAGAGCACAAATTAGTCAGGTTCATCCCCCCTTCTCGCTGCAGCCTCTCCCAGTCGCAGGGCTAATTCAGAGGAGCACTAGCCTTGGGTAGCAGGGGTTCTCTCTATGCTGAATTATAAATCAAAGAGCACTTACATGAAACCGCTTGCTAATTACATGTTCACTTCGCTCCTTCTTCTCCCGACGGTGTCACTTTACACTATGATCACTGGGAGGCAGTTGAAGGTACAGAAACCTGTAACTGGCTTTGAGCTAATCACAGCTAAGTGACTGAGCAAAGATGATAGCAATTATTTTTCTCTGATTACCATGTGCTGTATTGATGTTAATGCCCACCACTTGCTCACACTTTGGGCTCTGTCCTTGATGTGCTCTCCCCAGCTAATACACCCAGAATAGAGGCCAAACTGCACAGCTCGTGCATCTCATCTCTTCTGTACCTTCAGTTTAAGATATTTTTATCTGTAAAATCCCTCTTCTGCTGCACAGTATTTGTGACTTCCTCATCCCCTTCATGTCCTCTGAGTGTCATTCCCACCCCTGCCCCTCCGTCTGCGAGGCGAACCAATTCATCACTGGCCAAAGGAGGGCCTTCACTTTGTCTGTGTTGGAGGCGCTCCCACCTTAAGCTGCTCTGCTAATGAAAGGGGGTGCTGCGTCCCGGTCAGTCCACGGAGACTTCAGGGGGCAAGAAGTCCAGTTCCAAGTCCAACTTGGGGAGGTAATTACCCCTCTGGTGGACCGCTGAGAGGAGCCCCTGCAGCCGGCCAGAGCAGCTCACACTCTGTGGACTTTCCCGTATGTGGCCCCCATCGTTAGGGAGGCCCCTAAAGCTGGATGTCATATGACCCGGGCGGGGGTGATGCGAAGGGGTCGTCCCAGCACGCATCACCGATATTGGCGAAAGGATCGGAGGACCGGTGCCAAACTCAGCAGAGGACGGAAGAAAATGGGGAGATGGAAGAGGAGGGGCTTTGACAGGAAGAGGAATGAAGTGTCAGGGAGAGATAAATAACGAGGGGAAAGCGGGCAGCAGGTGACCCGCTGCAGGGCTGCCTCGTAGGGACAGTGACCGGCTGACCTCTGGGCTGGCTCTCACGGCGGCCACCCACTGGTCACCTACTTCTACGCTGTCCCATCATACGAGAGGCTGGGGGTGGATAGCCAACATGACAGAGTACAGAGAAGCAGAGATCATGATCACCAGCAGACGGCTTTTAAAAAAGAAATCCCGTGTTTTTTTTTAGCTCTGACCAGATGAGGAGCTTTAGGTCAAAGAATTGGAGCACAGACACTCTCCGGACATTTTTTATTACATTTGTGGCCCATATTCCACAAACCACTTTGACTTCCTGTGAAGTATTATGCTTAAGTACAAATTTGAGGCGCTTGAACTTTACTTGAGTGTTTCCATTTTGTGCCACTTTAACACTTCAAGCTTTAGTTTCTAGTTACATACAGAACATATGCTGAGCTTATGATGCTTATACATGAATGAGTCCTGCAATTTCCCCACCGCGGGACTAATAAAGGATTATCTTATCTTATCAGAATTGATAATACAATAATATGACATTTACAGGGGCAATTTTCTGCATTTTGAGTATTTTTATTTTTGATACTTGAAATATATTTAGCTAATAATACTTGCACACTTAAACAAAGGATACAACAGAATCCTTCTTATTTTTCCTGTAAATATGTTTTTTTTAAATATATTATCCCATTGAAGGTAGTGGTTTAGGATGACCGATGAAACTCTTTTTAAAAACAATTCTCAAATTAATCACCATTTCAAACAAAGTAATGAGTGCCAAAAATACTTAAAAAATGCTCTACTCCCCCCCCAAACAAACAATTGATCCTAAACTGAAAAATGAACTGAAGTCTACAAACGATAACCTGATATTTCTGGAGCTGACTTATCCTGAAAGAACTCCCTCTGGCTGTTTTTTCTTCCTTCCTACCTTTTTCCATCATGAATCAGTGTCTCAGGTTCTAATGTAATTTACTTCAGTGAGAAGCCCGGGATGCCCATCATTCCCTCTATCCGTTTCTGGTATTGATCCTCCTCTCTGACCAATTTGAGATCTGCCTCCACAGGAGCTGTTGCATCCATATCTGCACCACTGGACCACACCCAGCTTCAGTCCAGCCATAACAGCACTCCTTCACTTATGGTATCAAATGAATTGTATTTTGGACTTTGGACTCTGTAGTCTCTAAACTCTTCTCAGCTGCTGAATAAAATTAACTTCAATGTTACCCATGTTATCCGCGTTACATTTTCTTTTGTAAACCTGTCTCAAAACGTTTCACTATTAAAGCCACATTTAATTTAAATGTTATAAGATAGGATGTCACAATTCTAGGGGGTCGCAGACTGAGCGATTGTTATATAAAACTGTAAATCATAGCTTGTTTTTATGAAAAAAAGCCCCAAACTGCTGTATTTGGATGTATTGAACACCAATACAGTAATATACAAGTGAAATATATGGTTTGGTACATGGACAAATTAAAATGTCACAGATGTGCGCACATGTGCCCCAGTGCAAATTTTGGAGACCTCGCCTGAATTTTGTTTGTACTAAACCCTCTCTAACTTTGTTCTGCTTCACTTTATCAAAGTCAACCTTTGCAGAGAGAATGTTCACATATTGTGTTATGATTTGGGGTTGGAGTTAGACCTTACAGTTGCATCGTTTCAAAGAAATAATTATCCTGAAAGTGCTTTTTTTCTAGGCGGACCTGAAACATTTTCATTTTTGCCATGTGCCATCTTCATTTACTCTTAACCAGTAACATATAGACAGATATTTACACATCTGAACAAAATCTCAAATGTTCACACCCTCATTATTCAAATAGCCCTAGTGGTTGCAGAGATACATCCTTTTTAGTTTAGGTATGCAATTTTCGAGGAAAGGGCCTAAAAATAGGTTGGGTTTCTATTGGTTAAATTCGGGTCAATATCTACCTTTAAAAATCCGTCAGCATTTCCTGATATTTCGTTTACTGTAAAAAAGAGTCAGTAAAGAAGCAATTTAAATGAAGTGACTTAAATGTGATGGGTCACAGTGAGTACTCCGATTTACTGATGAATCAATGCAAGAGGATCCTGGAGAATCGTATAGCATCAGTTTGGCTCACGGTCATCATCTTGATTAGACTGTCGTTTGTGGTCTCGAGGGGCCCCGGCACGCTGCTGTGAGCCAAGAGGGCCCAGTTGAGAAGTTTATGATTGTGTGAATGTGTGAATGGGGCTCTGTGCTCTCCTCCAAGCACATCTTTGCCCAAGGCGGTCAAATGAACCGTATCCTATAATAGTCATGCCCCGAGGAGAGGTGACAGCAGGCCAGGCTGGAGTCGTCATGGCGATGGCCCGTATGGAAAGTCGATACTTGGTGAGACGAGGGGTCAGAGGGGAGGGTGCAGAGCAAGGGTGGAAGGAAGTGCAGATCAATTTTACTGTTTGATCTCGCACAGGCTCTGAATAAATGTATATTTTACGATGGCCTCTCTCTCTCTCTCTCTCTCTCTCTCTCTCTCTCTCTCTCTCTCTCTCTCTCTCTCTCTCTCTCTCACTGTGCAAACATTGACATTCTTCATGTTGATTCGTGACTTTTGTGGATAGAGTCTTTATGTTATCCAACATCTTGGACTTGTTATTCCTGCAGTGGTTTTCCTGTACTTCTGCAGCCGGGCTCAGGTGGCTTTGCGCGGGGCAGGGCGCTGAAGGTTGTGGCCACAACGCAGACGCGCTCCTCTTGGCCGGCTGCTGCACAAACACAGACGGCAGTTATTCTGGCCACCATCCACCACCACACACACACACACACACACACACACACACACACACACACGAGCACACCTCTTCATGGCGTCCACACCCAGCCAAAGTCATGTGGACCCACACTATCAAATAACAGTTTCCTCTCCATCAGTGGCTCCTTCACTCCTGACCACACAGACATAGATACTCCAAGGCACACTGTTTTTCTATCTGAACACTTGACTTATTTCTTACACGTATAGCTCAGGACACAGGCAGGAGAGAAGACAAACTTTATTTCTTTATTCAAAGCTCACTGATGCAATCGTGACGCAAACCGCTCCAATGCTTGGACAGTGCCAAACACCAATGAACAAATGGTAAACAGTGTTGCGTTGGGTTGCGTTCGGCTGCAGTGGTACGATCAGACAAATTGTATGAATGTTGGTGTTACAGTAACACAGAAAGCCTCTTAGCCTGACAGTGTGAATGGTCTGTATCTGTTTCAACTCACTTGAAAGGGTCACTGCTATCCCAGATTTACCTTTATCATTTCCCTGTCTGGCTATTAAATAGTTAATTTTTAGTACATGAAGACATTCATGGTGTATGGGTGTAAAATAAACCCTCCACAATGGGATGATTTGGCCCATTTACAGCTCTCTCCTCCTCCTACATGGCTATCCATGCAACATCCCTCCATCCCTGCAGTCCTTCTTGTCCTTGATCTGGTTTAAAAGAACAGCCACTGCTACCATAATTATGATTTCATTCTCAACTCATTTAAAAACGCCGGCTTAAAGTGTTTCAAGGTTGAACAGATTGGAAATAAAGAGGGATTTGAGCAAGAGTTAATGAATTAGGCCGACTGGACATTTGTCTAAATTATTTATTGTCCGTATGATATTAAAGATATGTGGAGATTAGCAATTTAAAACTCTGAGGGCGGGTTATCACGTTCTATATAGGGAATGGAAAAGGGAAAATAAAACTGCTTGTCAGGCCATGCCTCTGTAATGTGTGTTCAAAAGGCATATTCCCTCATTGCTTCAGATTAATAAATTATGTTGTTGACTGGGTGTGAAACTGTTTTATTTTCTGGAATACTTCACAAGTGCTGCAACACTCAATGCAAGATCAAATAAAATTACACAAGTGAATTACACAGTGGTGACCATGGCTCCTCTGTTCAGATTGTACAGTTCAAATAAAAAAAACGTTTGAACATAAACCATTTTAATATAACTTGTATTTCACTCCACTGACCAACAAAATGAATAATGAACTCTGAACCTCAAATTCAAGCCAGCATGAGTGAGATTTATTTAAAGGGTTCATTTTTAAATCTACAACTTTATTACAAATGAGAAAACTCATTGATCGAAAGTTTCAGAACAGATTTTAAATGGTCTTTGAGTTGACATTGGAGCTACATCTCTGTTACTGTTTTCTTATGCTGTTAAAGGACTGTTTCAATCACTATGTTTGCACACTTCAGTGGAAGAGGAGTAACAATATACATAACAGATAACAGTCCTGCATTCAAAATCTATTATCAACTAAATTAACTTTAAGTATCAAAATGGAAAGCCCTTGACAGAAATTGGTGCCCATAAGTGTTAACTTAATATATATTGTATTACTGGATGAACATTACTGATGCATGGATCTGTAAATAGGTAATTTAATCTAAAATAATGCATCATATTTTATAACCTCACCACATGTTTTGTATTCAACAATATTTATTTCCAAACTAGCTGGCGGTTCAAGATATCTAGTCAAGGGAAAAGTACAATATTTCTCTGTAAAAAGTAGAAGAGTAGAAGTAGGTAGCATAAAATGAAAATACTCAAATCCATTATATTTTACTCTCTGTAAATCAAATATCTTTAGCAGATATATGAGAGGAATAAACTCAAATTGATATGGTCACAAAAGCTAAGGATTGCTCTTTAATACCTCCAGAGAATGCATGTTAGTATGTACTGTGTGTGTGTGTGTGTGTGTGTGTGTGTGTGTGTGTGTGTGTGTGTGTGTGTGTGTGTGTGTGTGTGTGTGTGTGTTTATTCCACTGAAAGACTTAAATCTCTTGTGCAATTGAATTTTAAAGCAAGGTAATAAAACTGAATGATCCACACCTAGAGGAATATTTGACATATGGAGAGAACTGGGGTGCTTATGGGATTCCACTCTGTCAATATGGATCTTAATACCACTCAGCCTTTCCATTTTATGTGTGTGTGTGTGCAAATTGTCATAATTTTCTGGGAAGCACTCTCTGTGTGTACTATATTTTGTATTCTACTGTTCACAGCTTAGCGCGTGTGTACTCTTGTGTACTTGTGTGCGTGTCGGAGCCTCACAGGAGCTGCGGTGGAGCATAGTGTGCGACCTGCACCGGCCCTCTGCAGCACGACTGTGAGCTAATAACGCGGCAGCAGGGCCTGCAGGACCACCTGTGTGTCGGCCCCTGTGCGCCGTGGCCGCCGGCGGGCTGCAGCTCTCTTCTGCCTGACCCGCTGACCTCGTCCTGGGCTAATGAGCAGGTAGGACGGCTGAGCTGGGGGTGGGGGGGGGGGCTTTACAGCAGCTGAGCTTGGCCTAGGGGTTCCAGATGATGACATTTGTCCCCGTGGCTTAAAGACTGTGAAGGAGGCAGCTCCGTGTGAATGTTTCACTCTCATAATCACGGGAGGCAGCGGGTAAACATGCAGAATCACAAGAGCTTGCACACACAGACATATCGAGTCGAGCCGCATGAATAATTCACGAACATTAATTATGACATGCCTGTATCTCAGTTTGGTGCCTTTGCTGAGGGCATGTTAATGCAACTATGTCTGTGAGGACAGCCCCTTCCTTTTTTTTCTCTCGCCTCCATCCTTTTCTCCCTTCATGGACTCAGCCACCGCTACCAGCTAGCCACAGGGACCTAATTAACACAACATAAGTGATGGGATGCTGATAAAGCAGTCACTGGTGCCATCACAGGGCAGCATGCCGCTGCGCTGGCTTTCGCTGTCCACACAGTAGACCGACGTGGCCGACTGTGTTTACTTGGTAGAGGGAGTCTGTTTTGCTTGCTAGCAGAGATGTGGGAAAGAGGTGTGTGTGTGTGTGTGTGTATGTGTGTGTGTGTGTGTGTGTGTGTGTGTGTGTGTGTTCATCTCTGGCCAATGCCACCTCAGTGAGGGTGTGATTATCTCTCGTCTGGCCGTTCATGGAGGCTGTACTAATTACTGCTTCACACATTGTAATAATATCACTGCAGACCCACCATCTTTCTATCTTCCTTATTTCATTGATTTATCTATTTATGTTTTGTGAGCTGCAGGGAAAGTAGATATTTCTTGTGATTTATATTATATTGATGTGCTTGTTACAGAGAAGTTTTACATTTTGGTTGCTTTATTTTGCAGGTAAATGAGAAGATCGACACCATTTTTATGTCTGTCGGTTATATATTGTGTATACTATTTCTGTGCAGTGACTTCCTGGCCGCCTCACGTTGACAACAAGACTCCAAGAAGTCACTGCCCACAGCCAAGAAATAGTCTGGCACATAATCTTCCACCTGGGATAAAACAACTTGTCTCTTTTACACAAACTATTAAGGTAGACTGCAAAATACTGAGTCAAGTCAGTTTAAGAGTTAAAGTTAAAGAGAACAGCAAGTAAAATATCATCCTCAAAGGTTGAAAAACTAAAATAGATTGCAATGGAAATGGCAACTGCACAATTCTAAAACAGAAACAAATCTAAAAATAAAACATGTAAAACACAATGTATAAAAAAAATGATGAATTTTAATAATGAATATTAAAACTTTAAAAACACCAAGAGCAACCAAAGGCCACTGAAAAGTAGGTAGGTCTTTCACCTTCTGTACAATCACGTGATATCTTACCCAGAACAGCCTCATGCACTTTATTTACAGTATGATGTGTCAAATTAAAAGATAGGTTCACATTTTTCAACCCATTGTTAAAAGTGTGAAACTGCTCGGGGTTTACTCATGAATCTCTGAGTAAGGCTGCAGTATGGCATACAATCCAAAAAAGTATTGGTGCTTTTTTATTTGGCCCCTGTATTGTCCTCACTTTCCTCTGATGGAGAGCAATGCAGTTGAAGGGAAAGTGTGAGTTATGTTCTTTGGCTTTCAGGAACAGTAAATATCTGTATGTGTATACACAGAGACACTCACCTGTCAGGCAGAAGCTTGTCCTCTTGGACAGTGAACAAAGCAAGGCCTTCAGCCTTCCCCCAGCAGTCCCAGATGTTTGCGGTTTCATTACACAAACACAGCAATCCGCACTGGAAACATGGTGACAGTGTTCCTTTGTGGCTTTATTGCAAACACTGGAGCCACGATATTGCAAGTGATTTCCTGTGACACCTGTTTTATAGTTAAACATGTAATAAAAAAGAAAAGATCCCTTGTGGTATGTTTGCACAAGTGTTTGCCTCCTCACAGTACTCTTCTCAAGTGTCCTTTTGGTGCCGCTTCTACTTGACCCTCTAAAACAAAAGGCTATTCCACCCATAAAAATATATCAATGTTGCATGACCAAGCAAACAAAGAAGGGAAGGGGAGGGGAAATTCACAGTAAAATCAGAATGGCCCGAAGGGCTTGTGTGTCCTTCCTTGAAAATACTTCTAAATTGATGTTGAGCCGTGCAGGTCCAGAGGAAACATGTTAGATTATTGCATTTACTGCAGGTTAGAGCCCCATATGAAGGAATAAATGGGATTCACTGACCAGTAAAATGATGTCTCGAGAAAGTGATTCTTCTCCTGCGCTCTTTAAATCTATGCCCTGCGCATTTCATGTCTGTCAGGCCAGTAAACATTTGGTTCAGGATACAAACGCAGGGGGTTGGACCAATTATTAGTAAGTATTGTGGAAATCTGGCCGTCAGCAGTTGACAACAGAGGAGTTGTCGCCCTTTGTCTCACACAAGTGTACAATACAATACAAATATATTAAAGGATGTGCAAGGCCTGCAAAAGTCTAGCAACTGAGGACATTTTGTAAAAAAAATAAAAAAATTTACTTTATTAGGTAAATCTGTACAACTTAATGCAATCCAATACAGCTGCTCGGCCATTACATGAGACTGACGGAAATAGATAAAGGTGGTGTTGTACTGGACTGCATTATATTTGTATTTAAAATCATCATTTCATATTATATATGATGGTGGTTGAATATTAGAAACATCTTTCAATATAATGCAATCCAGTACAACACCACTAACAAGGGACTCAGCAACTAAAATATTTGATTAATACAATGTAAGAAACAATAAGACTATATGCATAATAAAAGAGACTATTTTAACAGAAGTATATGTAATACTTTTTTGTACATATTTTTTTCAATTATAATATATATCTATGGCAA
The DNA here is from genome assembly GCA_038501785.1 of Myoxocephalus aenaeus. Classification (NCBI taxonomy): domain Eukaryota; kingdom Metazoa; phylum Chordata; class Actinopteri; order Perciformes; family Cottidae; genus Myoxocephalus; species Myoxocephalus aenaeus. The sequence continues at coordinate 4,376,060 of JBAMJR010000089.1, forward strand.
CAAATAAATAAAAAATGGTTTTGAGAAAACAAGCCTATAAATAAAGCTACACCTCTCTGCACACACACGCATGTGGCAGTTAAACAAAACTGCGTGCTGTGTGGCTTCACAGTCGTCCCGAGGATGTGGGCAACTGTCCCAGACTCGCGTGTGCCCGAGAAGACCTGAGGTGACCCATGAATGCTCCCTGTCAACGACAGCAGGGAGCCAATCAAAAAGGGCACTTAAAGGATGACCCTTGGGTAAAAGTAGCGGGAGATCAGAGCTTTGAGTTTGCAGAGACCCCTCACAGGCAAGAGTGCATATAAATATTAAAAGAGTTATAAAAAACAAAATATTGCATTTCTGTTTTTTTGGGTTCCAGATCTCTGAATTACTGCCCACATGCAGATTATTTTACCAAATGTCAGGCTTAGATAGGCAGTAATAACAATAAGTTACAGACAAACAACAGAAGATAGATAATATAAAATATGCCACAAAATGTAAATTACTCTCAAGTGTGATTATTAAATTGTCAGTAAAATCATGTAAATTATTTCATTCTCAAAAGGACCAAAATGGCACCTTAATTGTCAATTTATTTTTCCAGTAATTAAAATTATTTCTATTATGGAAAAATGAGCCTATCACGCTTTTGTAGGAAGAATTATGGGAATGTCTTAGTCATGTGTATGAGCAATAAAAGCAGCAACAACTTGCACCAAGCTTGGCTGAGGTCAATGCAGCAATACTGGTTGTTGTAAATCAACTTAGAGAAATAACAACAAAAAATTAATAATTTAGTTCGGCGATCAGGCTATTTTAAGACAGTATGACAATCACATCGTCGATACATCGTCATTAAACATGCAGCGTACTGCACTTCAATGAAGCCAAGACAGGAAGGTGTGGACTATTTATTGAATGTCTTTTTTTTTGTTGTTGCCTTAAACAAAACAATAATATTGAAAAAAGTCTGCATGATTGTCGGCAGCAGGCTTGGGAGTATGCAGAGAGAAAACAATAGAATAGCCAGCAAGGCAGTGGTCGATAAACTAAGACAAGATGAGAATGAAAGTCTGGAGCCGTCCGTTAACCTCCAGCAATTGAGGAGACAAACCTCAGCCGTAGTTAAAGTAGACATGTTGGGGACCAGCAAAGAGAGGCAGTGGACTCAAACAACACTGAGGGCATAATAGCTAGTTCAGAGAAATAAAGTGAACGAAACAGTGGGCTAATGAGCCATGAAAAGATGGAACCCACTGGCACCAACAGCTCTGCCAAAAAAAGAAGTGAGTAAATATAAAAAAAACAAAAAAAACAAAGACTATTCCAGCAGCTCTTGGCTCTTGAGGAGAATCAGGCAGTGCTCAGGTAGCCTTGTTCTCTGTTTATCCAAGAACAACAGAGAAATGCGCCGAGGTGTGTTCCTCCAGGTGCATTGTGGGCATTGCCCACGGATGCGCTGTTTGATTTGCGCTCGGCCTTGCTGTTGTGCTTGTCTGTGGGCTCTTGACATGTGCACTGCCGCATGAATAATTGAGGCCTCGCACGCAGTCAGGGTCCAGCAAGCACTGCTTGCTCTCTCTCTCTTTCGCTTTTCCTCAGTCCTTTTTTCTCTCTCTCTCCCCCTCTCTCAACCTCTCCCGAAATCTCTTTGTCTCACTTTCCCTTCCAGTGGAATCAACAGTCAGTCCTTGACAAGCTCCGTCTTGAAGATGTTGTGACACTGAATTTTAGCGAGCTTATAACTGAGCCAAATTGTGTGTTGCCCTCTGTCATCCATAACTTCTGTTTTCCAGATAGTTCCCAAGCGGTAAAAACCTGGTCTCACTTTTGATTTCATCCAGCTGGCCCCTCGACTGAAGTAATGTCTGTTTGTACTGTACCTGTGACTCCTATTAATAATACATTGATTTTAGAGATAGACAGCATATCATTAAGTCTAACTTTTCAATCTCAGAAACAAAAGACATCTGAAATGCTGATTTTTTTTTAATAACAAATCTATGATAACATTTGAATATGGCGTCTATATGTCCCAATAAATGATGTCCTGGGTCCAGATTAGTTCACTTTCAGCAGCTTTGACTGACGTACGCTAGGCGGGAGCTCTCGTCAAGCCCATACCAGAGGTCTAAGCTGGAGGGTGAGATAACGAAAAAAAGGCATACCTGGGTCAGACTGTTGATGAAGACATGCTAAATCAACGAGAAAAGACTAGAGGAGATGAGAATATACGAGTGGTCTGTCTGTCTGTATCTCCCTCCCACTCTCTTACTCCCTCCCCTTGCTTTCTGCTTCATACTCAGGCCAGTGCAGTTATCAGCCCCAGCAGATAAACAAGTCTGTCTGCCAGATATAACTCCAATATATGAAACTCAATCATAACTCCGGAAACCGACTGGGAATATGAACGGAGGAAAGAGGAAAATGAAAGCTGCCATGCCCACAGGGCAAAACCCATGGTCCCTTTTGGCAAAGTAAAGCTCCCTCTCTTCCGTCTTTTCTATCACTTATTTATCTTAGAAAGTCCAAAAAAAAAGAAGAAAATCACCATGCAGCGAACCCTTTTCTCTAACCCCCATTTAAAAAAAATGTTGTGAGCATGATCTCACTATAGTTTTTATAGTATATAGCAGAGAAGATGTGCTTGGTGTCTTCATTCTGGAGTTCAGGACACTGATAGCTGTAGGGTACACGTCTCTGAAGTCTTTTTCATTCTCCATCTTTTGCCAGTAGGATCTCTGTGATTTCCACTTGTCAGTGAGGGCCAGTCATGCAGAGGGGATAGGACCTGTGCATCAGAGGGAAAGAGAAAACTTAAAGGGAGAGAGGGGAAAAAAAACAAAACAAGTGTGTGCGTGTTGAAGGGGGGCGACTAGCTTTGACTGGACTCACTCATGCTTTGACATTGACGGCCCTGGGAGAGGAGAAGAGGACCAGCTACCCCAGAGGACCGTGGAGAGGGAGGGAGGAAGAGGAGGGGGTGAACTGCCAGAGGCTGCTCTCGGCTTTGAAGCGGGGACTAGAAAGGGCTGAGGGCACTGTTAGCCCCCTTGAAGTGGTTTCAGCACTTGTCACTCTTTCGGGCATCGCCTAGAGCTGTGGACAGCTCGGCTCTTTCAGGATGAGGTCCCACAATGGACTCCGCAGCACTGATGCTCACCTTGATGTGGTGACTTGGATCAATAGTCAGACCAGTGAGCCACTGGCACCAGCATGTTGTGATGTTAAAAAGTAGCTGAAGTGCTTCTCAATGCCTGTGTGCCGCGCAAGTGAGAGGAAGCGGTTCCTGTCAAGATCATCTCAGCAGCACACTGCAGGCTACAAAGTACTGGAAAGCCACAATGGATCAAGCCATACAAAGCTGCCCTGTGAATGAAAAAAAAAAAAAAAAAAAAGATAAAAATAACTTTAAGTCTCATCTGTACATTTTTAGAAGAAGAACTTAGTGCTCACTTGTTTAAAGTTATAATCTACATGATGTATAAATAATCTTGAAACCTGCAATAACAGATTTTTTTAGACAACTGTCAGCAGAAACAGGAATGTATTTAACTAAAACTCATATTGTTGTTGCCAAACATGAGCAAACAGTTGCCAATTTACACAGTTACGGAGCAACATTTGCATTATTAATAAATGAATGACGTCACATTCAGGTCAGCCTCTGTTCCTCTAGCTTTTATACTCAATACAATCTTTCATTGCATTTCTGTTATCATCTTTCTGAAAGAGCAACTGTGAGAATGCTGTTGGAGTTGAGCAACTAATTAAGAGCTAAATTATTAACTAAATTATGAGCTAATTTTAAACCACTAAAAATCAAAGCCCTCATCAGACGATTGCAAATGGGTTTACAGATTGCATTTCAGCCAACACGTTTCTCCTCTTTTGCTTTCCACACCAACTGTTCACCTGCATTCAACTAAAAGCCTACTCCAATGCGATTAGTCAAGGACTACAAACGGAAACCAGAGCACTGATACAACTGCAATACCAAAATATTGCCCTGTTGCATACAGATTCTGCATATACATGTAAACATATACTAGGCTCAGCAACAACGTTGGTACTGCATCTTAACTTTCATTCATATCCAGCCATTAAGTCTAGTGAAATAAGACTAGCTGTAATCTCTGCTGTCTTCAGCCTTAATTCGACTCTATCTTGCTGTTTTAACGGATATCTGAACTTTCTGCAGCTTCTTGCTGAACCGAACAGAACTAGGAAGTTGTGGTTTCACTGTATAAATTGTGTTTCTGGCCACCAGAGGAAGCTGGTCTCCTTTAAGATCTGTTTTGGTCTCTAACTCTTAAGGGCTGCGTCTGGCTCTTTAGCTGGTAAGTCTCTCCCAGCCACAGTAACTATAGCGTTTTCGCAAAGAAAAGCTGCCTTTGCATCTGCAAACAGCAGATTTAACCAAATAAGTAAAGGTTGTCGTCTGTAAAACCAAAATAATGAGCATAAAGACAAACCTCAGGGAAACTGCAGTCAGAACTAACTTTTTTTATATCTGTGATATAGTATAAATCATGTAATATTACAACATTGATGACATGCTGCTTTAAATATTTGTTTACCCTGTGTTGTAATTAATTCATCATATATTTCTCTCTATAAAAACCTGTATCTTTGCTTTAGTAGCCCAGCTCAATAAGTAGCCTGAAATACTCCTGCTCCCAAAGTACCCACTAAGTACTATTAGTATTTACTGCCTGTGTTTCCTCTGGCCCCTCTTTCGGCCTCTCCTTTCCCCAAAGATAGATTACATCCAAGACAGCCTATGACCGATGGATAGGGGGCACAATGCCTGAGCCTTTGGAGAAATATGTGCTTATGAAATCATAAATATTATCTCAAACACTAATTAGCATTAAGAGCACTGGTGATTTTATTTATCAACTTTAGCCACAATTAATAACCACAGCCTTGAGAAGAGCACGAGGCAGATAGGCAGGACATGTTTGCCGCGTCAAGGCCGTAAACCCATTACACACATAGACTGATTGAGGCAGCCCCACTGGGGGAATAAGTAATTGTGCCTGAGAAATTTTAATTGCCCTGAAATGCATTCTAAATTACACTACCTTGTTTTCAGACAGAAGTAACATGGCTGAAGGGCTGGGATAATGGTGAAGTGCCGTGGGTCCAGTAATGGGTTGATAAACACCTGACGACCTTGCGTTTTTTTTTTTTTAATACAGATTTCACTCTGTGCTCCTTACAAAGCTCAGACTGAGTGTTCAGTGTTGAGGCCTGGAACTCAAGAGCTAATGCTTAATGCATAATATTGCACACTGTTTTATTGTTTGACAATTTTGGGAAATGTACTTATTTGCTTTGTTGCAGAGAGCTAGATGATAAGATTGATACCGCTCTCGTGTTTGCCCTGTAAATATGAAGTATAACAGCCAGGAGGCGGTTAGCTTAGCTTAGCTTAGCATAAAGACAGGAGGAAACCGCTAGCCTGACTGTCCAAAGATAAGAAAGTGCAGCTACCAGCACCTCTAAAGCTCAGCAATTAACACATTTAGGCGTGTTTGTTCAAGTCAAAACAAGTTGTATTTTTCCTATCTTTGTGCTAAGCTAACCAGCTGCTAACTCCAGCAAGAGATACGATTATATTGATCCTGTGTTACAAAGACAAATATATAAGCTAAGCGGCAAGAAGTAAGCAAACATAAAGAACCACGAATGAAAACATACACATGGATCAGAGATAAAAGAAATAAGAGGGTTTAAATTAAAAAGTAAACAGATATGAGAGTGGTAGCCATCCTTTCATCTAACTCTGAGCAATTTAGCAAATTAGATGTCTTTCCAAAACGTCCAACTATTCTTTTAACAGTAATCTGTAAAGCATTCCAATACTCCACTAGCTGGAGACATTACCACTCAGATGTGTATTGGACTGACAGATACTGAACATGGTTAAATGGAGGAGAGGAGATGGAGGGGATGAGTTAAGCACAGTTTGAGGATGAAGGGGGTGAGATATCAAGGGGATACAGGGCTAGTGATGGTGGCGGTGGGGCTACAGGCGGCAAGTGGTCTCATTGCTAATTATCTTTATTGTGCTTGGCTGGCAGTTTTTCTATGCAGGGCCTGTCGCTGGCTCTTGTGTGGGAAGCACTCCAGAGCTCTCCTTAGTGGCCCCTGGCTAATAACCGCTGAAGGAATCACAAACCTTGGCTCGGTCGTGTTTTAATCCCTGTTGGATCCATCGCACAGCCAGGAATAAGTGAACGTACAAGGACAGATTCTACCTCTCATGCTTGACAAGCAGTCAATTATTGGAGTGAGTTTGTGGAGGCTCAAACTGCAAGATGTACATCCAAAATGTACACTCTAGATATGCCTTAGGCCTGCAGAGTTCCTGCCCGAGAGCAAAGCACGAAGTTGAGGTTGAGCAGAAACAGTCAGGGCCCAAAGGTGAGGCTCTGCCTCACCTGCTTCACACACCAAACCTCCTACTCTCTGATTCTCACCCTCACTGTGGGGGGGATTACTCGAGCCCTCTGCCTTGAAAAGTGAAGTGACCACTGGGCAAAAACAAAAAAGGCTCTGACAGCTCCTATGCTGTAGGAGGCGATTGCTAGATGTTGTTTTCTTTGCGATCCATGACAAGCACCGTGTTGAATTACCTTTCATTCAAATGCTCACATGCACGCTCTTTGTCTGGCGCTCACAGTGGAGTACTGTAGATTTTTGATGATTTATGTTTCCCAGATATCTCACAACCCTCTTTTAACCCTCTGGTTGTTGCTGGGGTTTGCATCACCTCCAAATATTTGTGTGAAATTCAAGAGGGGAAACCTATCAGATGGATGAAGATTGGACTGATGTGTTTGCAGAAAATCAGTAAACAACATTAATTTCATATGAATTAATAGGAAAGTAAAAAGTGGCAATTCTCATGTGGTTTTTTTTTTCAAGTCATGCTCTCATCATGCTGATAAACTTTTGAGGTAAGAGTAAGATATTAATCAAAGTTTTGAGTCATTTGACAGCAAGAGCTCCTTCATGCCTTGTAAAAAAATGTACTGAGTAACTTGCCCTTTTCTAATTTTTGAGAGACCTTATTCAGGTTGCGTGCAGAGCTACAGACGCTGATAGGGGAGCTAGCCTGCCAACTCTGCAGCGAAGACCTCTGTACTGTAAACTCCAACAGAATAACCCAAGAGCCAGTTCATCTTTGTCGCTTCAGGGGAAAACAGACACCATAAGTAAAGCCAGATATAGTTTGAAAGCAGCTTAAGATCATACACGATCTTTAACATCAAAAAAATGTCCACGCGGATATTCTTAATGGGTTTAACTTGGATGAATTATTCAAATCATCCCCCAATGCCTCTCTCTGGCAAGTGAATCCACAACGTACAAATGGTCATAGCTAAATGTTATTACTCTTCTAAATCTTTATTAGTCAGTTTTTCAGTGCAATCTGTCTTCTGAAAGTTGATCCAAATTCTCTATAACTAATTGGACTATTGAGAGTCAATAGAAATGCAGAGAGTTGCAAAACATTTTTTCTCGTTGAACTGTGATATTAAGTCTAAATGATGCCTTGAAATTAAAAGTGTACTTCACTTGATGGTAGGATGTGACAGTGAGAATATATTTCACTCATCATCAAAGTCTGTCTGAAAACACATTCACTGTTTGAATTGTAATCTGCGTTGAGACAATAACGTGACACTTTCTTGTGTACACTTGTGGTTTACCCAAACACAAGTGTAAAAGAGGCATTTATGTGAATGAATGTGTCTTTAATTCACTGATTAGGGTCATATCTCATTCCCTTTAACACTCAACATCACACGGTACATGTATTACATACTTTATGCAGAATTTTGGCTTGAATTTTTACATTAATACCATTTTCATGTGCTGGTTGGTGAATACAATTTAAAGCAGAAAACAACAGTGAAGAATTGGTCTCAGAAATGAGAAACACAGCTGCCTGCTGTGAACTGTCAAATCATCCAGATTGCTTGACTTTTTGAAGATCTTACCACATGTGGACTTCTTCTTGAGGCAAATAAAGAGGATCTCTGCTAAAGCTCTGTGGGGCACCCACTTTGATACCCACCCCAACGTAGCTTACTGTGACAACACATTACAGGGGGTCTCTGTGAAGCTTATCGCTAATAAGGGATGAAACGTTGCTTCTGATGAAGCGGCTGAATGCCAGGTTGATCTTTACACAACTGCTTCAATAGTGACTGTTAATGATGATGTCTTAAGATGGTTGGAGAAGAAGTGTTAATCATGGACCTCTACTCATGGACCGGCTGCCTTTCACTGAGATTGTTTCCATATTATAAAATTTATGTTTTTATATTCTCTGTGAGAAACCAAATATAACATATTTTTGGTGTCAAATTTATAGTAACAATATAAGCCATAATTCTAAAACAAATTCTAGATTTAATAAATATTTCAAAAAAGTGGTGATTGGCTGCCCATTTCTTTAGACCAAGTAAACAGTCTACACCCCTTTTTTGTAACGCAATTGTGGCTTATCATTTCAGACAAAGTATCTCACAAATACATTATTGGCTCCTTCGTGTTGTTTTGATTGACAAAGACTTTATTATAAAAAAGGCAGAATGAAAACAAAAGGCATTGGAAAAGAGTGGTTTTCAAATAAAAACTAACTTTGGAAGAATATAAAAAATAAATAAAAAATGCTGGAATCAAATGATTTGACATTTAACATTTTGGGTCTCTAATCCAGGACTAAGAGCAATACATTATATCTTTCCAAACAAATGTTCATTTATATGATAATACTGGTGGAGACAGCTTCTGGGTGAGCAACCCCTCCACGTGCAGCATTAAACGTACATGCTAACAGACAATAAAAGCATAAGATTTATATATACAGTATATTTTATTTTTGGGCTATGAGGGCCGGCATCACTGCTCTTACGTCACACAAACTGGAGCTCACGTTGACGGCCATCTTTGGGGATTTCCTTGTGATTATTAGCAACAAAAACGCCCTGCCACACCAAACCTTTGACTTGACATAAATGTGGTTTTATTTCTCTAAAACAAACATAAGTGAAATTTGGTGTGACATTTGAAATACGGAGGCAACTTTGGACAAACTTACGCAGAGTTGTTTTCTGGACAGGTGATAGGTAAGCAACCTGTGAGCTAGCGAACTAGATAACATTGTTCATAAAACGTGAGCTTGCCAAAGCCTTTACTAAAGAATAGTAAGTTCACACTATTTTCACATAAGGTTAACATAAAGTTAACTTAGTATTTTATCCCAGTAGTGTTGCACCACCTATTTGTATCCATTTGTACTCAGTTTTTAATTGTTTAATGAAATATAATTAACGCAGATTTACGGACACAGTCGCACATTTATTGGGTAATATGCCACCTATAGATGAAACTAATACAGTCCTGCAATAACTCCTCCATGTTGTGAAGATAATCATGTTAAATATTTGTTAACACTGTTTTAGAGAGTTGCTGCTTCAACCGTATGATAATTATGGTGGTTTGCGGTACTGTTGAATTATTTTTGTGTTAAACTGACAGGTGTTGTTGCTATTATTTTGTCCACAGCATTTACATCAATGAGGATAGGCTAGCAAACAGGAGCACCTGTTTCATGAAGTATAGGTAAACAGCACCACAGACTAAGTTACATCCTTGAAGGTGCTCTGTAAAGTAGTTTCAACTTCGTGAAGTTAGACTTTATTGTATGGCTATTGTGTTAGTTTCCAGTGTACCTAACAAACTGGTGCTTTAGTGTATATCTATATAGCCTTTACAGTTACAGGTTCACTAGGTTAAAAGGTCACTGATCTACAACATCAAGACTTAAGTAACCCGCTGATATTGAAACATTTTATTATTGGTGTTCATTAGTGAGCCGACTACCTGCTGACCAAAATATAGTTTGTGTGATTATTTAATTTTGCTATTCATAGCAGGAACCCCACACGCAATATCCTTAACAACGGCTGCATTCCATTTCAGTGAGATTGTTTCACGGTCCTGGTATTTTGCATGCTGGTTCTCTGTTTACTGGGACATTTGAAAAGAAGAGAGCTATGTTAATTTTATTAGTAACATGTGCTTTACCTGCTGTGACAAGTCAATATCTACAGAAAAAGGGTCTGTTAAGGATAATTAACGTTATAGCCCCTTTTAATTAATTCTTCGATGTTCAGCGGTTATAAACTCAAATACTTAGCGTATGTGCAAGCACGTCGCTAAAAATGCGGAATATATTGAACACATAAACTGACAGTTCATCCACACTATCTTGAGATTTCCCCTAAACTCAAAGTAGAACATAAAAAGGAAAAAGGCCTTAAAACAGTCTCTTTGGCATGACAACTTCTTTCATGTTAAGCTGAAACAAGGAGCAAATAGACAATAAACGCTGCTGATGATCTCGCTGTCAGAGCCTGCCATTTCATATGTAACAGATCAAATTATGAGAGACCTTGCAGTGCAGTGCCGAGGCTCAGCATGGGATTAGCGGGCAACTATCTCAAGGCTGTGCTTCTCAGATAACCGCACCTAAAGCAACCTTTTCTCAAACACACAATTACCCGTCCGCTCCATCCCCCAATCCCCTTCACCACCTCCCTTTTGAATTTCATCAGGGGCTTAATTAGTATACAAATAAAACTTCCCTTATCTCCCTCTCGCCCTAATTGGCCTGTCTTTAGCTATGCCTGGTGAGTGTGTGTTAGTGTGTGAGAGAGCTGGGACCCCTGTAATTAGGGTGACCGTGTTCACCTTTCCTCTCAGACGCACGGGTGCTCAGGCAGCCCATGGGGAAGGCGGGGCTCTACATCGTGCTGTATGTTCACATCGGCGTGCGTGTGTGTGTGTCTGTGTGAGTTTTAGGGTATGTGTGTTGGTCTGGGGGTGTTGAGGTTGGTGGTGTGTGTGGGGGGGTGCTCTCAGGATTATTGCTCTGCAATCATTCTTGGACCATCCCAAAGGTGTTCTCATGAGCCAGAAGGGCTTTGGGTGCTGCTGGTTCCCACTGAATGGACGGGGCATCTCACTTTTTTCATTCTCTCTCTTCTCTCTGTCCCCCCCTCCCCTCCTGCCCACCACCCCCTCCACAACTAAAGTGTTTATCGATTATCTCGTCCCGCTCTTCAACAACTTAATATTGGGTGACAGTGCACTGTGTTCTCACCGTAATTAGAGTTCAGCTCCGAGGTGGGGGAGCAGGGTAGTGGGGGGGCAATTAGAACCCTTTGTTATTAAACTTGATTCATCTTGCTTCTGCTCGGCTCTGCCCTGCTCCACTCTGGTCTCCACTGCTCTCGGATGCTTACCAAGGGTATCGGGCCATCCAGCCTCCTGAAATTGGCTAACCCGCAAATTATCATGTTTGCTGCTAGACTTCCCCCATCTGCCCCCTCCACCCTGAACCCTTCCTCCCAGGTCTCCTCTCCTCGCGATGCCAATAACACACAGTAATAACTGTAAAGATCCCCAGTCAAATCCACTCAGATGCCTACACTTACAATCACAACAGAAGTCCACAAGAGCCACTGAGAATACAGCCGTTACTGTATGGCTGCCCACAATGTTTGATCAACGTGTTTCATGTTTGATCGTGTTACTTATAACTACACAGTTTGTATTTACAGTCTCACTATGAGTCCGGATTAATTTTAAACCATTCAAATGACGATGGGGAAATTTGTACATACGCCAAGGCTGTTGTGTTTTGTTAGTTAGTGTTTGTTTGTTAGTTTGCGGGGAATTGGAAAAATGTATCAACAGATATCAATGAAATGTGGATGAAGGTTAGGCCATGAGCCAGGGAAGAAGTGATTTGTTTTTGGTGGAAATCCGGATGCAGTTGCTGAACCAGGTATTCTAACATCTTTGCTATTTAACTATATTTTGGAGATATATGGCAAATGTATCTGATTGTTGTCAACATGAGTTTTCTGATGATTGATTTTGATGCTTTGAAGTTTATTCAGATCAAAAACCTAAGACCTAAGGGTATTACAAAATATATATATATATAATGTATATACATAAAACAATATATATATATATATATATATATATATATATATATATATATATTCATTAACTGTTAACATTAGCTGTTAGCTCTGTGTTAGGCAGACCTGCAGCAGTGACCGTTAAGCAATTTGACAAAAAAATACATTAATTTGATTCCTAGTCATTTGAATTGTGTGTGTTCTGAAAATGAAATGCTAACATTTAGGATTTTTTTACAGTTTACATTGACTTTGAGATGGTTGAAAGTATGCCATATAGTTGCCATACTCGTGCTCTACCCCTTTCAGAAGCATTTTCATTGACATTTTAGGGAAAATGAATATACCGTGAAGTATACAGTTACTCTCCATGCTTTAAAATTACACTGTGCCCAGCCCTATGTCAAGTGTGACCTCCAAATAGTTATTGTGTGCACAGTAATCTACCCTTTTGACTCAAACAGACATCTGGGAGCACACACTGCTGAGGATTTCAGTTTTAAAAATGTGGTGTGGTAGTCCTGGCAAGTGTTATACTGCTTTAACTGCTTTATTTTTAATACTACTTCTTCTTCGCTTTAGGAAATGGTTTACCATTGAGTCGTGTCCATGAAAAATAACTGCTGTTAGGAGCATTAGGAAATGTAGTTGTTGGCAGTGTGGTGTCACTTTGAGCAACAATTTAGCAAAAAGAGTGAACTTCCTTCTACCACCACCAATAAAACTGTCAACTTTGTGTTCACTATTCCTTCGCTACACCAAACATTGTTAGTTTGAAAAGGTGATGTGAGTTGACAATATTCTCCCTCCTCTCCCTTCCTCACCGTCCCTCCGCCCCTTTTTTGTCTCCTCCGGAGTCTCCAGGAGCTTGATAAGGAGCTTATGGGGAAAAGGAGGAAGATCAATCCTGGTGTCAGCAGCTCAGCGCACATCTCTCCCAGTAACGGCAGGACAAGTGTCAGCTGGAGGAGAGGCAGCCGCCATGCAGAGAGAGCGAGAGCGAGAGAGAGACAGAGTGAGTGAACGAGAGGGGTGAGGGGATGCTGGTGGTTGGGGGGAGGATGAGAAAGAGAGCCCTCTGCATGGCAGCCAAGCGAGTGAGCAAGCGAGCGGCCCAGCCCAAGGGAGTGCACCTCCAGTAGACAAAAGATCAATTCTCTCCATTTCACTCTCAGCTCCTGATAACAAGCAAAAGTTCAGCGAGCCCAGGAGCTGTCTTGCCTTTGAAATGTGCATTCTGGTGTGCTACACACATGCAGTTGCACAATTAGACTCTCATACAAATGGCATACACACAAACACAATCACAGTGTAGAATTTAGAGGTATCTATTGGCAGAAATGGAATTTAATATACATTAAAGCTGCATCGGGGGTACTGGCTGAACGCCGGCTCACGCGGCCGAGAATGTCTGAGACCGTTGGACAAAGCATCCACGAGTAGATGTTTTTTTTTTCCTGCATGAAGTGACGCTGGAAATTATGCTTTGCAACCAGTCCACCACTTTCTGTATCCGTTGTATGGCACTAGACAACATACATCAACATGCTTTATACTGCTCTATAACAAGTGTAAATGTCATGTAAATCGGATGCTGCATGTCACATAACACTGACTTCCTGTTGCCAGTAGGTGGCGCTATGATTCTTACCGTGATTTTTTTTTAGCATGGTAAGTTTGGGGCAGATTCGAGCAAGTCCAGTGCAGTTACATGAGCTTGTTTCATGGAAATTCACGTAAAATGGCCGCCACGTGTAATGGAAGATTTTCTTCGTCACTCGGGGAAGGAGGAATAAAGTCTCAAGAATCAAAGTTGTCTTTTGTCCGTTTATTTCTTGCAAGAAAATGGAGGAAAACATGAAACAGCTACCAAAGCAGTCTGCAGCAAGATTTCTTCTAGATGAAAAGTCACCAGTGTATTTATGCATACAAAGAAGTAACACCCCTTTTTAGTTGAACTAGTCTAAACCAGATATGGTTTCTGCCCAGTAAGCATTTTTCTCACATCACAATACAACAACTCTTGTTAGGTTTGCAAGAGAATCTGAAAATGGGCTTTCCCAGCCACATTACGATATGTTGTTACCTCTGCTAGCTTGCAGGCCATCTCAGGACAGAGTCCCATCGTTTTCACTTTGCCTGGGAGCCTTCAAATCACTTTCTGCTTACGTCAGAAGTACTTTTTCATTAGAAACAAACAATTTCTCTATGTAACATCTAAAACCTGTTGTAACCTAAGCAATGCTATATTTTACCATTACACACGCCACGGCTAGGTGGTGATCAGGTGACAGCTCTGCTCCTCTCTTCACCTGAGTGTCCAAAACATACGGCCGCAGATCAAAAGATACGACTACAAAGTCGATCATTGATCTCCGGCCTAAAGTGTACTGGTACCAGGTACAGTTATGAGCCACCTTATGCTCGAACATGGTGTTCGTTATGGACAAACCGTGGCTAGCACAGAAGTCCAATAACAAGACAGTACTCGGGTTCAGATCGGGCAAGCCGTTCCTCCCAATCGCCCCCGGCAGGTTTCTCTGTCATTGCCCATGTGAGCGTTGAGGTCTCCCAGGAGAACTATGGACGCCCTTTCCAGGACCTCTCCCAAGAAGGCCGGATACTCCGAACTGCTGTTTGGTAAGCACAAACAACACTCAGAGCCTTACTCCCCGCAACCCGCAGGCGCAGGGAGGCGACCCTCTGGTTCTCCGGGGAAAACTCCAACACAGCGGCGCTCAGCCGGGGGCTCGTGAGTTGAATTCAACCCTGGCTGACACGTGGAGAACATGTAAACCCCAGCGGGTCAGCAGTAGAGTTAAATATTGGGAACATTGGTTCTGAGGTCATAGTTATTGTTTCCTTGATGAGGATCTGCAGCATCTAACAATTCAGATATGTTATATATCCTATCTGCAGTGAAAACAGCTTCCCTTAGTTGGCATGTGGTTCAAGATAATAAAATGGACTGTAAGAGAAAACAGCACTAGACCGGAAGCTGTTGCATTTGGTCAGTATAAAAACATCATTGGTGAAGGCGCGTGCCAAGGGTGTGTGGTTTTGAGCGTGATTGCGGGTAACATTGTTATTGGCAAAAGGCTATGGTCAGTCAAACCAGAGACATGCATCTTGAAGAGCTTCATTCTGTTTTTCCCCCAGACGCAAGTGTTATTGATAACATTCTCATTTGGAGGAGTTTATGGAATATATTGTTTCCTTCCTGTTTGTGCTGGTGCTCAAGTCACAGCACTTGTTTTTGTTAGAGTTCCCTCAAAACCACATGTTTCTGGGTGAGCCCTAACATGTTCCTCATTAAAAGTAACAACTTTTTCAAACTTGAATTATTGAAATAAATGTGGGATGAGATGTCACATTCTTTGTCGAACACTGACACACACACTTTAAAAACTGCAGTTCACAGTCTGGGAATCTAAACCTTTTTTTTTTATTTATTTTTTTACCAGTTCCCATAAAACTTACATTTATCTAGGTCAAGTGAAAATAACTTCTCAAATATATTGCCACAGTTCTATTACTTCAGGTCAATTACCAAATTTATTGCGAAAGTCGCTCTTATTTCCCTGTTTGGTGTTACTTGGTGATTGGTCATTGTCTATTTTGATCGTAAATCTGTCAATGACGGTCTAGAAATCTCTGCTGAATTCCAAAGAGGCTGATGGTGTGTGACAGTTCTGTAGCTGGTTCTGTTTAAGGCGGCCAGCAAACAGAGAGCAGTTCTGTGGAGGTTAGACCCTCGACATTTCTCATCAGAGTGAAACCCAGAAAACGGGTCACTTTCTTTCGATATTCAAGACAGGCCCTGACCCCGCTGTACCACAGTGGACTCTTTACACAGGTGCTGCTGGCCTTCTATTCAGCAAATGTTGATCGAGTTTGAAATTAGATTTATTTACATCACCCCCCCCCCCCCCGTTACAGTCGTCCATTTGGAGTCCACATGTCATAACAGTGTCTGTGTAATGTACCCAATGATTAGGTTTCTCTCTGGGACCCATATCCATGGCTTCCAGCAGATGGCCCACACCTCTTTGTCTATGGAGATTTATTCACTGGGAATGTTTACAGATATCGTCATTACATGGACATCCATAGCTAAAGAGGCAGTAATTACGGCAAAAGCTGTCATCCAGTCAGTGTTGTTTTTGTCATGTTCTGGCTGAAAGAAACAACTTGCAGAGAGGGACAGCCAGTATCACACAATTGACCTTTTACATGATTTTCAATTACTGGAGGGAGGAGAGAAACTGAGGGGTCCCTGTAGTGCAGCTGTCTCTGCTGTCTCCTCTCCAGAACATCTGCCCATCGAACGTGGCAGCATCTCCTCTCTCTCCCCGTGAGGTCGCCTGCCCGGCCCAGGATGGGCAGGTGTGTGCTGGGCCCCGGCCCCTCTGTCATTAAGCGGCCCAGCTGTGCTGTCACGTCTGGCATAGAGGCGGGTGTCATCCATGACCCTGTCTCAGCCCCCTCGGAGGGGCATACACAGACCTTGACAGGGCAGCTGAGGGTAAAGCCATGCATGGAATATCTATGAAGGACGACCGTGTCGTCCCCTCCTTGCACCCTGGTGGGTGCCACCGCCGCATGCTTGCCTACCCTCCTGCCAAAGTGCAGGATGGGCCCTCATCAGCCATGTCAGTCAATAAAAAGATCACATCTCCCCTCCTGCTGTGTCCTGTGTGTCTTTTCAAAGGGGAGTTACACAGTTGGACAGAAGGACAGAGTGCTGATAGACATTTTCACTGAGGCAATACAAATATTATTCACTAACAATGATTTTGACTAGTTTTATTTGAAAATGGGGTCCACAGTTTGTATATCTTTAAAACTACTTAATATAATTGGAATTATAAATAAATCAGGGAACACCGATATGTGTAAAATCTGGGATGAATAACACTTTACTATCATAGTAAATTATTTAAATTGATACTGTACAGTATGTTCTTGGTTTTTGTTTCAATATTTTCCCTCTCCAAACTTGAGCATTTCTTATAAATGCCTCGTTGCACGTTGAACAGTTGAGGGTTTAGCCAGTGTTGGCAACTAATTAGAGAAATGTGTGATGGTGGCAATAAAAAGACACAAGCACTGCTCCTGCTGATGAACTAATACCGCCTGGTGAACGTGTTGCCTTGGAAACTCGGCCCTAGTTTTGCAACCCAAGCGCTCTTGACAGATTTCAATCAAACTTCGATCAAGTGCTTTTTCTGGTGCGGGTAACATCTTCGAACATGTTGTCCGCTGGAAGAATGTAGAAAATATGACGTGCCTTGAAACAGCTGTTTGCTAATTTATGAGGAGCATTTATATTGCCTATCAAAAGCTCTCAACATGGCAATGGCTGAGCCGGTGGCTCGCAGCTAACTTTGCTACAGTGCTAATGGTGCTACAGTGCTAATGGTGCTACAGTGTTAACGGTGCTAACTACAGCAAAAGTGCTGACAGAGCTAACAGTGTTTACCTGGGACGTGAGCCACTTCCTTCCCGGTAGACATTACTCAACTATATCTTTACATTGTAAATCGTTGTTTGCTAGTGTATATTAATCCTTTGAATCTAGTATGTTGTAACCTTCTTCCCACTGGCCGTCACTCTGATGAACAGTTAAACAGACTCTTCATCTGCACTATCTGCACTTTTTTGTTGTTTTACTACTGTCTTTAATGTCCTTTTTATATTTTTTATATTTATCTTGTATATTGTGTGTGAAAAAAAAGAAAGTACGAAGAGCAAGTGAAACCGGAGTCAAATTCCATGTATGTGCAAATTTACATGGCCATTAAAGCTGCTTCTGATTCTGATTCTGATTGCTACTGGTTGTGTCCAGTAGCAAGAGTGCAGAAGGGGAATTTATCATTGTTTTTCCCCCTGTACTTCTCTTAAATTTGTTGACAGCTCAGTAGTTCATGATATTGTTCAGAGTCAGCGCCACATTTCATGTACTTCAGGTACCTGCTTTTGCTGTGACAAATATGTTGCTAATGATAGAGATACTGACATTCCTCAAACTCTGCTCTTTATTCAGTTCCTACACGTGCCATGGAAGAAACTAGCATCTCCAGTGAATAAGCGGCTTGACTCGGTCTGCATGCATTTGAATGGAAGGACCTGCTTCACCTCCGGTCAATGTATTTATTTACTCCATATTTGCTGAGGTGCTGATTCAGCTGCAGAATGTTAATTCCACTCAATAACTTCATGGTTGATAAGGCAGAGGAAGATATTCATGGGAGAAATACAAGAGATTGCGGAAAACAGAGTGAGATTGAGATAGACTGCTGAATACAGTGGTCAGCAAACACAAGTGAAGAAATCTTCCCATTAAGTGGACATCAGTGGTTTAGTCCAGTGTAGATCGTGGGAGTCTTAGTCTTACAGCAGTTGTTGCTGCACTGAGACACACAGACGTTGTGATCAGAGCTACAGTCGGAGCAGGAAAACAGATGGGTTGGAAATCAGTAACTGATGGTTGGAAAAAGCAGACATGCATTTTTATTTAGACTGGCCATGCTGTATAGTCACAGCGGTGCCAAAAAACTGGGGGAAATCTGTGCAAAACAAGGGACTTCTCATATGCCTAACCTGAAAAGCAGACATGTTTTGTGTCGCATTAGACAGTATGGAGGCAATATATAACATAACAATACAGTTTAAATTAAATTAAATTAAATTTGGCTACTTATTGGTTGATGTCAATACATTATTTCTATAATAGTATTTCTTAAGAAGAACAATCTCAATAGTCAATAACGACTCAGCTCCTTCTTAATTATGACGGGACACAAGGCATTTCCTGAGACATTTCTTGTGAACAGATTACAGTCCTTCATGAATTTAGGGATGGTCAATAAAACAGAGAAACACTTGACTTGATATTTACATCAACAATGGCCCCTCAAATCTGTATAATTAAGTTCACACATACTGTAGTCTCATCTGTCATGCATTTCAAAAATCAAAACCTTCAAGTGCATATTGCTTCGTCTAATCCAAAAGAGATCAAAAATGTGATGTTGTTTGGTCATTCTTGAGTTATTGGATTTTAAGGTGTCAGTAGTGTTATTCCCAGCTTCACCTACAGTGCGCACACACACACGTCTGGTGTTATTGGCAGCGCGCCTTCATCCACCGACACCTCCAGCGTCCCTGGTGGCCTTTGTCACAGAAGAAAGAGAATGATCAATATACCAGTTAAACTAGACTTTCAAAGCTGATCGTAGGGCCTCGTTCTGGGGCCATCTTCTTTAATGAATTTTCTTTCATTCCACACAAGTTTTTAAACATCAAACAATAAATCGGCCAGGGCACAGTAAAATATTTAGATCTATTGACTGTGTTTGAAAAATGTAGAGGGCAAAAACTCTAGTGGTTTGATGCTGATACATTCTGAACACTTTAATCCACTCGAGTGTTTCCTTTTATCTGCCTGGGTTTCTCCAAAAGAGGGGAAAAGGGCCTCAAGAATGTTCTCAAAGATCCAGCAACACTTTCTTAAAAGCTTCTTACCTTCAATTGCTCTTTTCTAACACAGCGATCTTCAGTGCTTTTGGTACCAAGGCACACTTTAAAAAAATACATCACAAAATTATAGATTTTCTGAGATCAAATCCAATACTTCAGTTATTGTTCACCTTAAATGACAGTGGGTACGGGACCTGTTCCGGAGAAAGAAAAGAATTGTCAAGGTATCGTTGTACTACGTATATTAACCATAACTCCGCCATGCGTCAATAAAATCTCACATGTGGAAATGTGTTTTGTTACAACATGGCAGTGCGACATAACAAAGGTGTTTTATAACGTTATCAGTTTATTCGTCATCCCCACCCCAAAACAACTCCTGAAACAAACCCTAAAACACACACACAAAAAACATCTGTTTGTAGTATGTTGGTGGAAATTTGTTTTGACAAAATATCTTTATTCCGTCATGAAAGGTCCCACAAAAGAAAAAGACTCGAGTGGGAGGATGCTGGTAGAGTTATCTAAAAAATCTTCTATCTTTCAATATTGACAGGTTGTGTTCACAGATCAAAAAGAGCGTCTGAAAATACATTATTCTGGAGAAACATTTCATACGACGAGTGAGTTTGAGGAGAACTACATTTCAGTCAGTGCATTGTGTGTTTTTAATTTCCATAGGTTTAGTGGAATCTTTCTTTTGTCAAAGTCACATCAAGGTGAACATCAGCGCCTTGGTCTGACCCCTTGTGGAGCCACTTCCTAATGTAGTAATAAATTGTACTGTGTGGATGCATATCTTTGCATGGCTGGTGCGTGCTTGTGCGTGTTTGGCTGGCGTGACAGCCCGGCCTTGACGTTAAACATCTGTTGGGTGATTCATACGGCTGCGGATGTGGAGTGACACCAAGGCACATCTGCCGAGGTGCAGGCGATCCCTGCAACCTGCCCCTTGTAAGGCCCCTGCCTCACCACCCAAACCACTTTTCTGTTGATTGCGTCATTTTCCCTCCTCTCCACCGCTGCTAGTTCATAAAAGTGACATCCTGCTTTCCCCCCCAGTTGTGCAGGCTGGAGAGCAGCAGATGCACAGCCTTGGGAGATTTAGAAATGGCAAACACAATGAAACTCACGCACCTGGAAAAAAAAAAAAGTAATCCCAGATAAACCTCATTGTGCCCTCTTTTTTTTTGCCATGGCAGAACTGCAATGCTATTATGCATTGTGAATATACGTAAGCTATAGTGGACAAAATGAGTGCAAAAAAAAAAGAAGACAAATTCATTTATTAGTCAATCAGCATTAAATATATATTGCCAACAATTTTAATAATCTTGTAATTGAGTAAGTCTTTAAAGAAGAAGAATATTCAAATAGTTGCTTGTTCAAGCCACTTAAATGTGAGGATTTGTTGCTTTTCGCTATATTAGATTATTATAAATTTGATATTTAATTGTCGCACTGCTGAGACATAAACAAGCAATTTCAGACTTCTTTTTTTTTCCAAACATATTGTAGACTAAACAATCGAGAAATTAAGAAAAAAAATCATCAATAAAGAAAATATTTTTTTGGTGACATGCCTCGGCAAGAAGGTATTTCATTTTTGGCATGACATAATTATCAGAATGTGTTGTATACTGATACACCTATGATACATTAATTTCACTGAGGGGAAAGATTGAGAAATCATTTGTGTTTCAGTGACAGATGCTTCTCTTCACTACTGTGCAGGCCATTGTAATCACTTGAATGAATACAGCTTGACTAATTAAGGTTATGCAGTTGGCTGGCTCTCTCCAAACAAGGCCCGAGTAATGTGGACTGTGTAGCAGCGCTGGCAGCCCCCGTAGTATAGTGCAGACGAGAGCCGCGTTGATATGCTGTTCAGTCTGACATGTCAGTTGGAAAGTGCTAGAAAGATCAATCAGTCTAGCGCTTGATCTTCAACATCACGTTCATGTTTCCACTTAGCTAAAGATATAATTTTGTTGAGGAATAATAAGCTCATAAATTGATTTACTGTATTTTCTAGCTGTGCTGCGCTCAGCCCTGCTGTTACGCATGACGAAAACCCTGAGGAATATGACTGTAACAAATTAAACAGAAATAGCTGATTACCAACAAACACAGCCAGTGCAGATGATGATGACTGAAATGCGCTGGATAGCCGTTCTTGAGCTTGCTCTGCATGTTTGGCACAGATAGAGTCCAAGGACGCGCAGGGCCTTTGATCCAGTCTCTGGGGCGTCCCAGATGTTCCTGCGCAGGGCAATGTCAAGTCTGGTTTATTTGCAGAGGTAATGCCCAGCCATTATACGTACAACCAATCCATCAAACAAGAAGGAACTTTTCAGGATTTTTTTTTTTTTTGCACGACTACGCAGTTGAGGTCTGTCAGTGAAGGGAGTCTTGATAGACCGTAACCACATCTTCAGCGACACGTGCTTTGAAAGACCCAGGGCACGATGTTTAGTCAGGGCACCCGTGGGACATTTCCTCTCCTAGTTAATGCAGATGTCTGATGATATTAGCCATCATTTGAAGTCAAACTAAAGGTAATATTTGATTTCACTAGATGTCATTGAAGTATAAGTTGTCCTTTCTAAAATCACTGAATAATATGAATCACGAGGAACTCATTTAAGAGCACTTTGACTGACTGAACGTCTCTGAAAAAAGTCTCAACCAGTAGGTGGCAGTATGATACCTGAATCTACAACTTCTCAAATCAAGACTCCTCAATCATTACTAAGAATAAGCACCATGACTATTTCAATTGCCAACTTGAAATGAACAATCAAATCTGCTAAATGTATTATATACGGCGTGGTAAATTTAACCACTATTATTATTATGTACTACTATTAAAGATACAATATTTAAATTTAAAGTCAGATTTTATAAAAGCAAGCATAAACAAGCATCCACGTTTTTCCATCCACAAAGATATGATATTTTACTGAGCAGTGAGTTCAGCTTTAGCAATACATTTGAAAAGCAAAAGGAAAAAACACATGATATAAAATAAAATATAACTGTAGCATCCGACTAAAAGATCAACCTGAACTTTAGGATTCATTGATTAAACTCTGATAGGCTTGCTCCAGAGTTTTCCTCTCTGACTAAAATAAGTGCTGTGCTTAAAACCCCCAACTGTCCTTAGGCTAAATAGCTTGTCTTTTAAAATATAGCTTAATGAGATACTTATAGTTTATGATCCTGAGAATACTTTTTTTAATTTAGTCTCAAATTGTGGGGGATTTTCTAAAAGTATATTAACTCAGTAAATTATACAAAAATCGTCTAAATAGACACATTCCTCTTGTTCTGTTTTTCGTCAAAAACAGCAAGGGAATTTTCTTTAACTTCCCCCTGTGTAATATAGACCTTAAACCATTTTCCTTCTATCGATTTGAATAAAGCTATTGGCAAGTGCACCTGCATTTTCAACGTCTTCTTCCACTTTGTAAACCCAGTGCAGAATTAACACTTATGCCTGAAATATTTTGTGAATGCTTTCTTCCGAAATTGAGGGTATCCCTCTTCCAACTGGCAGGGCGAAGGCACACGGAGCTCCTATAAATGCATATGTGACACCATTTCCAGTCCAACTATAACTTCAATCCCCACTGAAAGCAATTAAAAGGTAGCTGAAACCCAGAGAACCTAATGGGTTAATTTCTGGGCTTGTTGCTCCAGCAATCCTCACCACAATGCATTTTCTTTGTTTGTTTAGCGACTGAGCTCGAGATGGACTTTTCTACTAACTCCTGTCACAAAATGATAAAACTTCGTGGCTGCACTGGAGACAACAGGCGTCCTGGATCAGATGGTATGAGAGGACACTGAATATTTGTGTAGCTCATTAAGTCAGTTCTGGAAATGTATTTCCTACAGATAAAAAAAAAAAAAAAAAAAAGGAAGGTGGTTGCACAATCTGCTACATCCACTGCCTCTGCTCAGAATTAGAGATTTATTTTCTAAGGAGGAAAAAAAATCAATTAGTGCTAAATTTATTCATGGATTTCTGCGATCAATGCGAGTCCACTCAGAGGGGCTCAGTGGGACCCAGTTCATCCCAGTTAATGTGTTTGAAGGGGAATTACCATTGATGTTGTTTTCCCTTCCTCTCAGGTCAGAGAGCATCTCGGAGCTGTCACGGCCAGCCCGCCACACAGGACGAACTTCCCTCCAGTCCTCATCGTTACCAACAAGGCACCGAGACAGCGTGGAGTGGCGGTGGATGGGAGGGAAAGACAATCAGGTTGGCTGTGCTGAATCCGACATACCCACTGTCAGGGAGTCTCAGGCTAATTGCGACTCCAATCAAGGCTGGGAATACTGCCTATTGATTTACCCCACTAAGCACACACTATAAACAAATACAGAGGGAATACATTATGTGTAAATTCACTCACAAATGGCTTCCACGTCCACAGAATATTCATATCATCTACAGTAGAGCTCCGTGTACTCCTATTGCATCGGTCTGCTAGGTGGAGATACGCCGCTCCTCACTTTCTCTTAATTTGCTGCGAACACCGCAATATTAATTCACGTGACCTTTCATGACTTCTTGATTGTTTTCATAATTCTTGCATACTTCACAATGCCGCTCCGAAAGACGTGCGGTGTGATCTTCTGAAATGTTCCTTCAAGGATATTCTTTTCGCTCTTCGTATTGATTTCAAACAGTTCCTGCACACAGGCTATATTTCAGGTCAATTAGACATATTTGGGCATTTGCAAATCATTTTTTTTTCTTTCAGATCCTGGGGCTCTAAAACTGCACTTTTGGCCCTAACAGCACTGCTCAGATTCTCTGTGGAGCTTGACATTTTGATCCGCAACAGAGACTAAATGATAACAGTTTCCTTGTAAATACGGCTGCCTGCGGGGAGGGTTTAAATAGACTAAGAAGGACTTTTCACTCACTCACTTGTTTATATTCACAACTCATCTAAATATGGACAGCTAAAGCAACTATGACAGTATATAGTGTGAGGCTGCAGAGTAAGTAGTGCGAGGGGAGACCCACAATTACAGCAAATTATTGTTCGTAATTTTCTAAATTCCTCCGCTTTTACACTTACAAATTATGCAATTATGACCATTTCCCAGAAAGACAGCAAATAGGTTTTGATTGTTCGGTTCGGACTTTCTTCACCAGATAACATAATTCCACTTTTTCTTTCTGTCAGTCTCTTTGTTTTGTTTTGTCTTTAAAGAGAATATCTTTAAAGGTTTTTTTTAGTTCATGTATGAAAGAACAAGCTGCCTTTGTTTGAAGTGTTTGGTCTTGGCATCTGTGATCACTCTAATTAGGGCTCTCCTCTCACTGAGAACAAAAACACGTCAATTCATTTATTTTTATTTCAAACATATCATTGACTGCTGTCTGAGCTCGCATCCACATCTAAGAGAAAGTATTTATTTGAACCTAACAAACGCCCCTCTCTTCAACCATTTTAAATATAAATGGAGGAGGAATTGATTAGTCGGTCGCTGATTTTTGTGTATTTTCTTCCTATCACTGGAAAAACATAAAACGAGTAAATAATTCCTTTTTACCAATAAGTGCGAAGATTGAATGGAATATGTATTTTGCCTCGAGAGAAAGTCAGTGCTGAAGTTTGACCCCTGTGTATTGTCATGGCAACCTAACACTGACACTTTATGGCTACAGATGACAACATCCCCCTGCTGCTGTACATGGTGAACCGGTAGCGCCCACACAGGGGAAGATTGACATAAACACTTTTTAATTGAGCCGCAAATGTTGTCAAAAGATGAAGCCATTAATTTAGCATCCCTGAGGGGAAAATCTGCTCATGCAAAAAGAAAAAGAAATGTATAATGAATACAGCCAGTCGCATTATGCCCAATGTGAGGCTGCACGGATAGGATAATATTACATTTTTACTGTGGCACTCTGAGCCTTTCCCAGCTTGCTGATAGTGTTCAGTGCTCAGCGGCTGGCTCCGGGGAAAGATTGCTCCTTGTCACATCCTTATCAAAGAAGCGTTTTGTTCCTTCTTGCACACACAGTTCTTATTCCACAAGAAGGCCTGTGTGATCTCTTATACGTGTGTAGATCTTTCTTCAGCATCACCCCCTCCAATGCTCCGCTGAAGATCAATTGTGTTTGTACTGTATGTGAGTGTGTATCAAAGAGTCCCCACAGTCAATGCCTCCACTTATAAGGTAATGTACTGACACGGGAGATTCCACGGGGACTGTGCAGAGCTCTCCGTGTACAGAGGCTGTGCAGCAGAGGGAAGGCTTTGGAGGAGGGGGAACTCGGCAGTCGTATAGCGTGGGAGGAGGAAGCTGGATTGATACACACACCACCACTTACACCATACTATCTTCACATGGAAAAATATATATATACCTACATGCACGGCAACACAAACGCATGCTGTATGCACATACAATGTTGTTAGAGGATGATGGGATGTTAGCCGTGCCCATCGAACACCTATTCTGTTTCACAGAGCCATGAGAGGATACGCTTGTCAGTGAGAACTTTCAGAGCCGCAAAAAAACACTCACTCAGTTGTTTTATTAATCCTTCAGATTTATGAAGGTAGCTGTCCATGCAGGGGGGTGAGGGGGGAATTATTCCCATGCATTTCAATATTATATTGACCTTCTAACTAGCCAAGTTTAAGTCAGAAATCCATAGTTGCTCTTGTCTGAGAAGTGGGAAGCCCGCTGCTCACCAGCTCCTCCTTCCTGCACTCGCTCTCTTGCAGCTGAGGTGGGAGGCAGGTCAAACACAAGGCTGGGGTTTTGCTGGATTTAACCCAGCCAAAGGAGAGAAGTGGGAGGATGCAAGTGATGGGATGTGCCTTCGTGTGAGAGTGTATGGGTATTTAATAGCAATAGGATGTAGGGCGCGTTGTCCTTTTGATGTGTATATGCGCTTGTCAATGTGTGTGTGTGTGTGTGAATGTGAATGTGTGGATACATAGCCAGTGACAGAAGGTGACCCCTGTGCCAGTGGTTTATTATGTCCGGTTCATTTGCTAGGCCAGACTCCATTGGCTGTCAGTTTTACTGTCTGACTGTGTCAGCTGGTCAGTGTTCAGTCTGACGGAGTGTCTTTGCCTCTGAAGCCATCCTGAGCAGGAAGGCAGGGAGAGCTATATAACAGGCTCAGTGACAGGTTCTCAAAACAGGCGGGCCATGAATATGCAAACTCTTTCACAAACAGCCGGGGAAAAAAAAAAAACTGCTTGATGTGGCTGAATCTGAAAATAAGCAATTTTGCCATATTCAAGCAGCCGCATTGACACTTTCAGCATATTTCTCTGAGAGTCTCACCGTCTCTTCAATTTTATTTCTGTAGCACAAATTAGAGGAGAGAGTTTCTTGCCCGTTTCATCACTAAATATTAAATAATGTTTCACTTTACTGCCACAACATAATGAAAACGGCATGTGCTATGGGATAAAAAGAAATCGTAATTGGATATTTTTGAGAAGTTATGATATTTTTGCATTTTTTATTATGTGATTTTGCACAAGTAACATGTCTTGATTGATTGGGATAAGGACCTCCTTTTAGCTCCAACTGTGCTTCCACCCTCCCCTGTTTAATGCAAATTAAGCAAACATGTGCCTTTGATATTGAAATGATCTCACTGCTTTCCTACAAACATTTCAGCAGACGAAATAGAACTGTGTTTGCACTTTCTCTCCGTAATGCAATTACATATACCTCACCACAGTTATGAGCCATGTTGTGGCACAGACTTGATGTTTCTTTTGTTCATAAACAACTATTATAGCTAAAGATCATCTAAAAACAGGATAATAGAATTGTTTTGTTAATCGTTAAAACAAATTAAAGACGAGACCAGTTCACTCACATGAGCTCAAAACGTAACAGTTGGAATAAACAACATAATAAGTCACTTATACCAAAACAATATCAGGCTGCAGTAATTGATTACTTTCATTTAAAATTAATCTTGCAAATCTTTCTTGATTAATAGTTTTATTTTTTAAACATCAGAAAATTGTGCCTCAAATTTAAAATTCCTAAAGCCGAAGGTGATACCTTCAAATGTCTCATTTTTCCAACAAATACTACACTGTAATGTAAAACAAGAAAGAGCTGAAAATTACCACGTTTGTAAAGCTGGAATGATCAAATTATTGGCATTTTGATCCTGAAACATTCCATTCTTCTTTTAGGGTCGCGGTGGCGCTGGAGCCGATCCCAGCTGACATTGGGCGAAGCCAGGGTTCACCCTGGACAGGTCACCCGTTTATCGCAGGGCACAAATAGAGACAGACAACCATTCACGCTCACATTCACAACTACGGGCAATTTTAGAGCCCCCAATTAACCTGAGCTGCATGTCCTTGAGAATCTGTGAGGAAGCTGGAGAACCCGTAGGGAACCCATGCTGCCACGGGGGGAACAGAACGCACAGAAGGACCGCCCGGGATCGGGGATCAAACCCAGACCCCTCTTGCTGTGAGGTGACAGCCACGGTACTTAAACAATCAACCTGAAAACAATGTGATCAAAGGACTTATAAAGATGAGTAAGAATCTCAACAAACATTTGATTCCAGCTTCCGGTGCTTGACAGTTTTTGATAATAGTTTCGATAACCAACCTTACAAATGAATCATGGAATACAGAGGAAAAACGCCGTCTGGGGGATTTACTGAAGTGGATTCATGCAGAAGTTTGTAAAACCGTGAATTCAATAATATTTCTTTGGTACACTTAAACAAGACAAATACAGTGGTTACATTGTACATGTCATTTTGTGTGCTTCCCAGGACTCACAGTGTAGCTAGGTGATAACAGGACAGTGTGTGTGTGTGTGTGTGTGTGTGTGTGTGTGTGTGTGTGTGTGTGTGTGTGTGTGTGTGTGTGTGTGTGTGTGTGTGTGTGTGTGTGGATAGAAGTGTCTTTGTATCACAAGCAGCCCACATGGTGAATGCTCGCAGGCCCAGTGAGAGAGACCTCTCGGCCCGGCTCTTCTGGAGAAACAACACACCGAATCACTAATTACCTGCCGTTGTCGAGATAAGCCGTGGTAGAGTTATTGGCTCGTCCTTCCCCACAACTGTCTGCTTCTTCTGTCTTCTGATGCCGAGTTCACATATCTCGAAGATATGGCAGGCAATATCATTTTGCAGAGATGTTGGGATATAGGGATTTTTCATGTCTCCTGCGTAGTGCTTTGTAAACAGCAAATTTGAGGGGAGGGGGGGGGGGGGGGGGGGGGGCTATACTACTTTGTGTGTGATATATTACAATAAAAAAGATTCAGGGTCAAATTGGCTCACGGTTAAAGTCACCAGCCACCGTTCTGTACGAGGGGAAAGGGTGGTGACGCTATTAACTGTACTCCTTTCCTGTTTAGAGGAAGGGGCTGCACATTCCAGGACACACACACACACACACACACACACACACACACACACACACACACTGGCACTTATAAAGAGATTCTTGATTCACAAATACTTTAATGTGCACCACCAAAACAAACTTTATACTTAGTATACATTTTACAGCACATACACATGAGCGTGCACTCACACATCTAAATGCATGCACGTGCCTTCCTGTTCCGACACACTCGCTCACTCAATGACTCTATCTTCCTCTCCTAATTTGTAATTTCTCTCTCTCTCCCTTTCCCTCTTCCTCTCTCTCTCCCTCCCTTTACTGGAAGGCCACTCTGATAGGCCCCCTCATAAGGAGAGACACACCATCCCAGCTGATTCCAGGGGGAGTCCTTCAGAGGGAGCACTTCCAGTGGCTTCAGTGCATTAAAGCTTTTACCTTTTGCTTCTAAAGGCATCGGGACAAAAACAGGCCGAGCTCTTTCTCTCCACCAGGGAGAGAGGGAATGCATTGTCTTGTGAGGACACTGATTACTTAGGAATCAGTCATCAATTATTCAAACGATGGCATACTGTATTGCCTCCACCTTTAGTGACAAGACGGCCTTTCAAGGCTGGGAAGTGCAGAGACACACCCTGCCTGGTCCACAAGAATCAATACAGGCCTGGGTAGTTTGCTTCCTCGTTTTTATTTCAGTGTCTCGCTCGTTCATACCAATGTGATTTTGGGGCCTTGGCATTACACATTTGGGAAACCTTGAAGTGCCAGCGGCTCAGAAGGCCACAGGGCTAAGGCAGGCCACCATGGAGGCCTGCGGGGTTTGGAAACACGCCCTTGGCATGTCCCTCCCTTCACTCCACTGCCTTTTTGTCAAGTTCTACTCTCCACTGCCTGTTGTCTTAACTCAGCTGATTAGCTGTAAGTGAGCCTGATGAATGTCTGCCGTTCATCCACAACACCTGGTTCTCAGGAGAGTGGATGTTGAAGTTGCCTCAAGGACGGAGACAGACGAAAGAAGGGGACTTTCTCTTAGACCAATCCAAAGATGGGACCACCCAGGATTTGCATACTTGAGGTTTTTACTTTGCTTTTCTTACTTCCCTGCACTCCACGGTGTTGCAAAGTTTTCCCTGGACCAGACTTCTGGCATACGTTGCACTCCCGCTCCTTAGTCACTGTCACTGAATCACAAAGAGCCCCACACACAGGCCTGTGTCCTGTCCCAGACTGTCTGACCTCCCCTCTCTGGAAGCCTTCGCTGCCTCGCAATGTTTGCTAATAGAATATCCTCTTACTCTGCTGCAGAGCCAGAGCCCTTATTTTGAACAACCACAGACCACTTAAAACAAGTTCAAGCACCCCGGGTCAGAGATCCAATTAAACAAATGAAGTGTAATTCACACCTGATCAGCTAAAGTGGATGTCGTCTCTCTTTTTTTTGCCGATTTAATTGTCATGTGCTACCAACATGTCGGTTTTCCAGAGAGGTTTCGCTGGCTTTCCTGGCTGTGTCAAGGTCAATGGGCACGCCACTGCTGTTTATTTGCGGGCCATTTGGCCTCTCTTGCAGCCTGTGACATGAAAGATTGAAGAAAATGTGGAGGGAAGAGGAAAAGCATGGGAGGGGCCAAAGGGTGGGAGGGAGAGGGAGGGAGGGTCACTGGAAGAGTTGGATAACAATGGCTGGAGTCCAAGGTTGGCTAATAGTATCTGACACACTGCAATTTTGAGGCTTATATCAACATTGTTTTTACAGCTGTAATTAAGCCACCTAATCAGAAGCACATTGGTCGGGACAGTCTGGGGCTGTGAGGGGGCCGACACACAGTGAGCTGTGTTCAGCCCTGCGGCAAGGCAGCAGCACTGGGCTTGGGCTAGGTGGAGGCCAGCCAAGGGAACTGTGGGTGGGAGAGCATCCTGAGTGTGACACAGTCATGCACACACACACACACACACACATACACACCCACACACACACACACACACACACGTGTATTACACACGCACGGCCACACTGAATGATTGTTTTTGGAGGGGAGCCGTTTTTTTCTGTATGTGTTGAACTATATATGTGTGTGGGAGTTTTTGTGGTAATACATATGTCTAGATTGTTTTTGAGGCTGTGTGTGTGTGTGTATGTGTGTTGCAGTAGTCTC
Source organism: Myoxocephalus aenaeus (assembly GCA_038501785.1). Classification (NCBI taxonomy): domain Eukaryota; kingdom Metazoa; phylum Chordata; class Actinopteri; order Perciformes; family Cottidae; genus Myoxocephalus; species Myoxocephalus aenaeus. The sequence goes on from JBAMJR010000089.1 coordinate 4,407,086, forward strand.
CGGGTGGCTTGCATATCTGTGTTTATCAAGTGCACAATTATGCCCAAATATTACGTATGCACGCATGTGTGCTCAAGTGCATTTCTATGTTTGTTCAGTGGATGTTTTATGGTGTGTGTGCGCCTTTGTGCAAAAATGCACAGCATGCAAATGTGTGTATGTGAAAGAGAGCGGGAACATGTGCATGCGTGCGGTCACCTCAGCCCCACAGACGATCACCCCACCCTTGTCAGGGCCCAGTGCCGAGTCACCCAAGTCTCAAATGGCAACAGCACACACACACACACACACACACACACACACACACACTGAGCAGGACGTGGAGCTCAGCTGGGGCCAAAGTCAACAGATGAGCTGGTCTGAACTGGCTCGCTGTGTGTTCTGATTGTAAATTGCGCTGGTGATGATTAGAGAACTCCAGCACAGGATGTCGACTCTTAAAACTGTCCAGAGAAAATAATTTTCTACTATGTTCAGGAAACCTTTTTTCCTTTCTCTCCTTTACTCTGCTCCCCCCTCCACCACCACCCCGCCTCACTCCCGCTTTAATTTAAACATCATGGGGCTGCATGCGTGGAAGCGGTTGGTGTGTAAATTGGTTTAAGGCCTCCAGAGTAAAAAAAAAAAGCCAGACAGCAGAGGCTGTTTAGATTTTTGTCTTATCTATGCAAGTGCACACACAGACCCAACCATGTCTTTGCAAATAGAGTACATACCCATGCATGCAGTTGAAAATATCCCCAAGAATGTCATTAAGCTTATTGTTTGTGTTTGACATCTGTATGCACTTTTCTTGATCTGTGTAAGTTTGGGGACAAGACATCACGCCGTGATATTTCACCCGTATCTAGGTATGTGTGTGTTACCTGTTTTTATTTTTTTATTTTATTCCAGTGTGGCTGTCAGAAAGTGGGAAGGAAGATCAATGAGGGTTTTATGTAAGAGTGCCAGAAGTTGATGGGAATGAATGATCGTTGTTTAGCTCTTTACCGCCTACTCACTGAGTCATGATGTCATCATAGACACTCTATACCGGGCTAGACCAGCTTGTTGTTGTTGTTTTCCTGCATCCCCACAAAAAAATAAACTTTGTGACTCACCACTAACTGACTTTACATCGGGCTCATCTGATGTACTGTACAGAGAAGAACATCTACTGTAGGTATATGCATCCCTTTTAGAGTTGCTCGTATTGATTATCAACAGTATCTCTGTGGAAGCATTGTAGTTGTTGGTGGCTTTATTTTGAAATAACAAAAATATTTTGGCATCAATAAACATAATGTAAAATGACAAGTCACCAAAGTCAGCATATTGGACTGGACATTGAGAGGACATTTCTTAATGTCCTGCAGTCTGCCGCCAGCTGGCAGGGTTTGTCCCACATTCTTGCTCCCCTGCTGCGACGCCCAGCTTGGTGACCATGAATGTGTTCGCAACTACCGAGTCCTCTCACCACGTCCTTCAGGCTAATTTAGATTTATGTCCTTTTTAAAGACTTTGCCATTCCCTTCTACAAAGGACATTTTTGCTTCTCTACGTCACATACATCGGTTCATTTCCAAAACGCGGAATGCTTTGAGGAAATGGAAGAAAGGATAGAGCTGAGGGACGGAAAGATGGATGGAGGAAAGAGGAAGACAAGTTTGTGTGACTTATCTGGAACAGCGGGTCTCTGCTTGGCTAAAGTTTGGCTGCAGTTTCTCTCTCCCTCCCTTGATACTCTCCCTCCTTCTCTCCAACCTCCACAGAAATGTCCAGCTTGATTTAATCAGCGAGGCAGAGGGGAAATCAAACTGGGCGTGGGACCAAAAGCCTCCATATGGGGACAGGCCTGGTCCTGCGACCTAATTGACCCCGGGGGCAGGCAACAAAGACAGTCAGTGAGTTTGTGAAAGAGAGTCTGTTTATATTTGTGTAATGGTGTCTCTGTGTGTGTATGCGTGTGACTTGAGGAGGGAATGAGGCTGGCGGGGAGCAGGGAGGATGTTAATGTGTCCCTCAGGTGGCAGCAACAGCACAGTCACACACAGACTTGTGTTTGACATGAAGAAGGTGGGGAGAGTATTTCCTATCCCACAACTCCCTCCTCCTCCTCTTCCTGCTGTGCGGTTCAGACGTTAGAGCCGGCATTAAATTCCTGTCGACAAGCTCCAGGTGGGGAATAGGCCACGTATGCTGTCGCTGTGCCCCCGGGCCCAGCAGGAGAGTCGCTGTCTTTCCCAAACATGCTACACCTCTGTCTTTCTTTTGTTTCTCCAAATTTTTTTTATTCACCCCCCCCCCCCCCCTCTCCCTCTCTCTCCTCCTTGTTCCCCTCCCTAGTGTTTTGTGACTGTTTATGCAAAAATGACGGTTCCTCTTCAGCTCGCCGGCTTGAGGTTGCCCGAAACAAAATAAATAACTCTGCGAGGACACGCATTCATTCACAAACAATCAGCGCACGCCCCGCCAGCACATAACAAGATGAGAGATGGAGCGAAAATGTAAGCTGTGGGAAGAGAAAGTAAATTAAAAACAAATCATGGCATGACTATGGAATGCAACTGGCGAACGCCGGAGACATCTAACTCAACAATGGCCATGGGATTCTCTGGCCCCCTCATCTGTGTTAAAGTATTATCAGGAGTAGTCCAGATTTAACCCTCCTGTGAAAAATTGAGAGGTGTGACTCATTCTGCTGAGTCTCGCAGCAGTAAAGATGAGACAAGGTTCTTAATTTAACTTCGTAACAGGACAAATTAAAGGGGACCAACACCTTGTCTTACTGAAAGCATGTTATTATAGCCTCAATATAACCCAGCCAAGGCCGGCTCCGACAAGGGCTCGGTAGTGTGCAGTAAGTATTCAAACGGCAGTCATAGGTCCCGAGGGACTTAATTCGTCTGTGTGTCTGTGTGTGTGTGTGTGTGTGTGTGTGTGTGTGTGTGTGTGTGTGTGTGTGTGTGTGTGTGTGTGTGAGAGTTCAGTGTTAAGGAGAAGGACTTGGATGTGGAAAGACCCAGATTTATACATTTTGCTCTTGGAATATCCCAGAGATATGTTGGAGGCAGCAGGGGGATTTTATAAAAGTCTTCTCCGGTTTCTCTGGTTCAGCATTTTGTCGTAGTGAGGACATTACGTGGTGACAACAGGCATTAAAATACTGCCCCCTCCTCCTCTTTTCCCATTCACACACGTCTGTCTCTGTTTCTTACTCCCACTCTTACTTAATTCTTTTCCAGACTATTTCTTCCTTAAAAATGGGGGTTACAGCCAAGTTGCAGTTACTCAAATCTTTCTGAAATGTTACATTCAATTAATTCAGCTGGACTAAAATGACATTTAATGCAATAGATGAACTGAACAATGTGATTCACAGGAAACATAAACATGCAGGTCGGTGAATGCAAAATCTGTCCTGAAATTGTTCTTAAACACATTGCGCTGGCACAAATAATGAGTCTTCCTCTCTCATATATGTGGATACCGCTACTATTTCAGCGAGGGCTTCTTTTAAAAGGGTTTTTCCTTGAAGCTAAATACTTATCGTATTCTAATGGTACTCCTGAGAACAGACTGCTTATCCTGATATGAATTGAATATTAACTAAAGAAAGCAGCCATGGCATGCATTTGAAGCATGAATGATAAAACAGGCCGTTATACTTGAGGGGCCGATGCAGAACTATTTACACTATTATTAATACCTTTATGAGCAAGGTTCACTCATATTAGATGTTTGAGTCTGAGAAAAGCTAGAGGATAAATACAGGCAAAACTCAAGTGCTTAGCCCGTCAGGAGCATATTTCATTGTGTGTGTGTGTGTGTGTTTGTGTGTGTCTGTGTGTGTTCATGTGTGTTGTGTGTGTGTGCCTGTGTGCTCGCTGAAAACATTTCTGACATTCAGCCAGATTAAAACCTAATTCATTTCCAGAGCACCATGAAGAAATCATTTGGGTCAGAGGAAATTATTAAGTGTTAATAACATTGTGCCAGTGCTGTCTTGTTGGATATGGATGCTGAAGGGAACTGGAAGACCAAAACGGTCTGTTTGGGTGGTTTACTAGATGTCAAACCTCACAAGTGTCCTTGAGACCAGCTAGTTCTTTAGTGTGTGTGTGTCTGGGCAAGTGCTTGTGAAAGTGTGTGTGTGTGTGTCTCCACCAGCTCTGGCAGCAACTTGGGAAACCACCGGGAGCTCCTCCAATAGTACCTTGTGTGGACTCATTTGTTGACTCAGTGATGGTTAAAGCGGCAAGTGTTGCCATCTTAACACCAGGATAACCGACACACACACACACACACACACACACACACACACACACACACACACACACACACACACACACACACACTGAGAAAAAACAACATCAAGTGGTGCTTTTAAGAGGCTACAGTGTTATAGCCGGAGTGCTGTTTTCCTCCTCGTCATAATCCACAGTAGATTCATACAATTTGAATGACAAACTTTACTGGCAGTCAAAGGGGCGAGTTTGGTGTGGGAGAGGAGCGAGACCTGGACCAGCACTCCACTGCAGCTCAGGTGTGCTGTGAAACTCTGGATGAAACCAGATACTTATTATCTAGTTGCTCTCCTCGACTCTGGGCCTTGAGAAAGGACTTTATTTTCCCTTACCTAAAATGGTCTGGGGTGCCAAAGAAGTACTGGTTCTCACATAGCTGGCTGTGTTATTTTTAATTTATTGGACAAAGCCTCAGCCGGGGAAGTCATCAGAGAGATTCTTGCGGTTCTTGTGTACCCTAATGCAGCCCGGACTTTGTATTGATAGGTGAAACACAACAGCACAATCAGATCACAAACCAAACAACACTGAAGCCTCAGTAAAAGTCTTGCTCAGTTTTCCTGCAGAAGCCTTCCGTGAGCATGATGCCCAGAGGCACAGCATTGAAAAGGTAAAGGTTCAGGAGCATTACAAAAACCAACAAAATGAGGTGGTGTAACTGCTGAAAATATTTATTCTCATTAACCTTTTAGTCATTTCCATTTGGGTATTCCAAGTAATACAAATGTATGCATGTCTTAATAGTTACCAATGTTAATTTTCACCTCTCATATTTGTTTTTAGTTAACATGCAGTAATGAGCACCACTAGGGAGCCTATTGTTTAATAGGAAGGGCAGAATTTGGGATGCCATAGGGCCTGTCAGCAATGAATTGTATTATTTTGGGCAGAGTGAAGAATGGATCAAGCGGGATTGTTATGTTGTGGGAATTTAAGCCCAATATTTATTTTCTGTACATACACGATTTGGAGTTTAGGGTGTGAGGCATGTGTTTTGGGTCAAATCGCTGCAAGCGCATACAACTTTAGCTTCTGTATTCTATAACGACCCCACATATAATTTAGAGACATTCAATGCCATTGTTTGTTGTTGCTTTTATCACTGCATTCTTTGGCAAAACTACAGCACATGCTTGATAAGGCAATGTGATTAGATAATGATTGACTTCATATTTCCTTTGTCTTCAGGAAAAAGTTAATCTGCTTAAAAAGGGAAATAAGACTGAAGCGTTCCAATGTGCCCTAAATTGGGAAAAAAAAGACAATTAGGCCAACACGTGGCTGTCAGTCAACCTACTGTTGCAAGGTGTTCTATGAGGTGAAATCAAGCAGGCGGACTAGGGGAGAGGTGGTGTAGTGAGATGGAGAGGCCAGGCAGTCAGGGGGCTACACTAGAGTAGCCGAGTGCTGGGGAGGGAAACACCATTGTACTGTTCGTTTGGAGACATTCTGTCAAAGCCGGCCCAGGCTGACACCTTGGATCACAGTTTGATAGACGGAAGAGTAGCTCTCGCTGACTAGGTCCTATTAAGGTGGATGTTTTCAAAGTTTGGGCCTGGCACTAGGGAAAAAATAGGAAGGACACAGAGGGGAAGTGGAGCCTGAGCGGAGCTGACATGCTTCAAGACCCTCTTCCCCAAACGCGCAGTCGGGGGTCAAATCGCTTTCCTTCCTTCCCCCAGTCCGGCTTCGTGTCCAACTTACTGAATGTCTAATAGAGAGAGAGCTGGAGATAGCCACACAATGCTTCACAAACAAACACACACACACACTCGTCACATTTTGAAATACACACCGGTATCATACACACACACCAAACTACAAAGCATGCATGGATGCATGTTAACACATGCTCGCAAGCGTTCATGCAAGCATAGATGCACACAGATGTGCTGATCTGCATATGTGTTCCAAAGTGAGAAGACTGAGTTGTGTCCAATAGGATTAGTGTTGGTAGGTTTTTCGTGCAAGACCGTTTGTACCCCGCGGCATCCCCCCTCTTCTGGATCAATGCGCTCCCGCTGTCACAGTGCAGCGAACAGGCAGAGGCAGCCAAGAGAGGCCTGCTAGACCTACAGAGGCACACAAGCATCGAGAGGGAGTAGAGAGGGTGGGGTGGGCGGCGGGGGCAAAGCTTGAATGTGTGTGTATCCGCACTGCTAGTCGTCAGAGAGGGGCGAAAGCAGACACACTGCACCTTGACCACCTATTATGAAGCTCTTTGCCGCGATGTCAAGTGAAAGCAAGTTAATTGGGTGAAGCTGTAGAGCATGTTAGGGCGGTGGTTGAGGGCTCGCCGGCTTGACAGTTGAGTGTCAGCGGGACCCAGTCAAGTGTGGCTGAGAGACAGAGCCCTGTCACCGGGCCTAAAGCAGGGCCGCTGGGGCTGTTAGGGAGAGAGACCGACCCCTACCAACACACACACACACACACACACACACACACACACACACACACACACACACACACACACACATTGACACTCAATTACATTCACTCATCCCCTCTGGTGCACGCCCACGCTGTCTCAGATGAAGATTATTTTAGAAAAAGTGAAATAATTAGCTTTTCTTAAATTGAAGAATTAATTTGATTTTGTAAAGCTATCTCAAATAGCTGTTTCTATCGTGTAATAATAATTGACTGTTGACTGAGACAAAAAAAGTTGCTTTTCTTGCAAAGTTTGGATATAAAATTTGTATTTATATTCAAGTCATACATACGTATTGTTGTTAATACAACTTGTATAAGTTGTTCTGAATCCCTTTTCCGAGATCATTGTAATAACATTATTTACATAATAAAAATATGTGTAATATCGCCAATACAAATATCTTGTTCTGTAGTTAAGACCATTCTATATACCATTTGACATTCTTTAAATTCCCTCTCTATCTTATTGAGTGAGATAATTACTGACAATACAAATTTAGACCTGTGACTTAAATTGTTATTTTATGTGACAAACTGATTTTTTTATTGTACAGCAACTTCATTGAATACAAATAGCTTGAACTGTATTGCACATTATCCCCATTTTCACTGCTTTGATTTCCTCTTTTCCCTGAGTGTATTCCCTAATTTAAAGGCAATGAGTAGGGGACCTGACAAGTTATTGACAAACCTCAGCTGAACTTAACGAAAGAGGCCCCAAATATTCAGCGTTAAGCGATTCCCCAGGGAGGGTTAGGGAGCAGCTTACAGATAGTGTCGGAGGGTTGCAGGATGCCCATTTATCTTCCTAAAGCTCACATTCAATCTCCATCACACTGTCAGATGGAAATGAGACCCTCTCTTTTGTACCATTCACACCCCCAGAAGTGCTACTCGGTGCCCCTCTCTCAGTATGACAAAAAGACTCTAATTAGGGAAGATTGAATGATAGATGAGAGGAAGATGGCCGTGGCCCCGCGATCATTGTGTTTTACACCACATCATGTCCATGACTATAATATTTGTGCTGAGCAGTGTGGGAATCAAGCCTGGCAGCGGATCCCCTGCTATGGGTGTCTCAACATACTCAACGATCCATAATGTAGGCCTTATGAAACTGATGGGCCAGAACACAGTCTCTATTCTGAAACGCACAAAGCATTTGACAAGGTTGTTAGGACTTTGTCCGGCCACAGTCCCCGATTAGGCTAATCCTGTGGATTTGTGTTTGTATCAAGCAGTGCAGAAGCATACAAAAAGACATTCAGATCACTGCCCTCAAATTTAAATCAACATGCTTTGTGTCAACGTGTTCCTACATTATCAATTAAGTCCAAATGTAGCAAAATAATAATAATTGTCGCAAAATGTGGGCAATTGACATAAGTATAAGGATGTTTGGGATATAACTAATCAAATCCAACCCTGCAGCCAGACACAAGCCCTTTGACACAGAATGAACCAGCACTTGCCCCAGGCAGCTCTGAAATAATTATGTTGATTTTATTATCCTGCAGTACAATATTTACGAAGTAACACATCTCATTGAACCACATTGCTGAATTTTAAAGGATAGCGTGATCCTAAAAATATGATTTGAATCAAAATAGTTGGATATGCTTCATTGGATAAAATCCTCAAATTGATCTTTAGCACTTACTGAGTGTTTCAAATAAACCACATGGTTATCCTCACAATGTGAACCTCCGGAGCATCACTTAAAACCTGAGCATCAGCTTAACGCAATCAGATACACTCTTACAATCCACTTCCTCAGATATTTCTGCCATTGTCCGACTGTTTGCTCCCTGTCTGCTTCTCCTTCATGACTCCTGCCTCCTCCAATAACAGCTGTGTAAAGTGTTTAAAGGACCATTATATCTCCTTACTTCCTCTGACATAATGGGTTAAATGTGCTATAAGAAGTCAAGTCAAGCAGTTAAGTTAAAAAGCTATAAGCTATCAAGTTAACAGTACCTCTGTGATGAAAGACTTTTTCATTGCTATTTCTGTATTCTGCTTTATCTTTGAGAATACAGATATTAATAGAGACAACTTTAAACCAAGACATTTATGTTGGATGAGTCATTGACTTTGCAATGCTCATTGTTAGTGATAATTGTCACATAAAACTACATATTTTATAGGGTTATTATAACTTCAAGGGTTGGCCTTGTTGCTCAGTTACTCATTTGATTGTGTTAATGATAAACTGGATCACTCCTTTTTGACACATTGTGGCTTGATAAAAATAATTATCTACTCTAAATTTGCTGAGACACAAGCCAAAACACAACAAACCTGAAACTATACACAAGATAGGCTGTCATGTAACAATGTGATGAACTAGTATAATAAACGATTAAAAAAGTAAGGTTTATAAAGTTCTGGTCACTCTAATTTTACGTAAACAAAATTAAATAGCTTTTTTTTTGCCACACCGTAATTATTAATATCAAAGTTGTACTGTGTTATTTCATCATACTGCCCAACATTTAATTTAAAATATGTATACAGTAATTACATGACAATTCATAATACTCTGCTTTGTTTTAAATTTAAACATTTCAATTAATTTAAGTACACAGAAGCTGTGATGTCACAAGCGACCATTTACCTATTTTCCCAATCTATTGTAATTAAAAAAAAAGAAAAAAAAAAAGATAAGTTTGGGGTCTAAAGTTCCTAGCACCGGAAAAAGGTTGAGAAAATCAATAAGCCATTTTAGTCTCTATCTATCAAAGCGGATTCCTTCTTGTCTGTTTTAAAGTGGGGATGTGGCACTTTAATAGGATAGCGCGAGGCTGTTTGAAATGTATGCCAATGATTCCTGTCATTTCATGGCAGCCCGGCCATGGTTCACTGAGCGCCCACTTCTCCCCTGTCAGCTCGACTGAAGACAAGCATTTAGTTGCAAACTTTGAGCAGGTTGCGCAAACCAGAAATGATGTGACTGCTACTTCCAATCCCCATCCTTCTCTTTCATGCTGCAATGCCACTGGCGGTCAAAGAAAGGGGAAAGGAGTGTGCTCTCCCTCATTTAACTGAAGAACATGCTGATTTGGTAAAAACCATAAAGGTGAATAGAACACAGAGGGATCAAAATGACAAGAAAAGAGAGGATGGGGAGGAGAAGCGCGGCTCAGAGGAAGCATCGGTGCAGAGGAAGTCAAAGGTTATCAGTTGACCTTTTGTGTCATGGCTAGATCCCAGGACATCTGCTTTGTTAAGTTTGTTATATCATATTATCATAATATTAATTAAACCAAACACTTAACTAATGCTGTTATACCCAGAGAACACAGGACTACAGCTTTCATTTCTTATTCATGGCCAGCATCATTTTCCAGATATTGATGTAATGTCCCAGCCATAGATTTTTTTATTTTTTTTTAAATTTCTGTGTTTAACACTGGGCCAGTAAGTCAGGATCAAGTAGCCCTACTGGCTAGCTGACAGTTTGTGTGCGTCAAGGCCACGGCCACGGCCCTGTATTTTCTGCCTTGTAGCACACCAAAGTAAAATCGCTTGTCAGGCCGAGGTGTCTGTGAGCTGACAAGATGCCCCAGTGACATTTCAGCTCGAAAGAGCAAGTGTCTTGCAACCGAGTGGTCAAATATCAGAGAATAGGTCAAGCAGGGCGGAGCTGAGTGCTATCCGGAAGGCCAGTCTCTACCAAACGCCAAACGCCCCCTTGACTTTGACAAGTGGGACTGCTGGGGGGTCAGTGAGGGCAGCGAAGGGGCGTCTGTGCGACGGAACAAAGTGATGTTCTGTTGGGCATGGCCAGACAGTGTGCACCTTATTGGCTTCAAAAGGGAAAAGACATTGACATTGATTAATCTTCTTAACCCTCTTGAACATGAAGAGAGTGGTGGGGAGCTTTGGGTGGAGGGGGTTTTGGCAGCCCCATAAGATGGGCCACTCCAGTGGTTTGTACGGAGCATGGCCCCCTGAAATGTACTCTGACATTCATTAGAATATCTTTGACACCTATCATGGGGGAGCTGGCAAGGCTAGCGGAGGAGAGCACTGTCTCCAGTGATCTCAGTCACCCCCAAAACCTTTTACATCGGGTCATGCGAGTGAAATCACTCTGAGCTAAACGATGTAAGAGAGGACATGAAGCCACGTGCTGGCTTTTCCCCGACTGGTCATTTAACTGGGACAACTTTAATTAGAACACAAACTTACAAGGAGTTTGGTGAGTTATGCATTAATACGGCTAGAGTGATCATTTTCACCTTCGTCTTTGGGACAGTTTCCAAGTCGACATTTCCGTCAGCGCACACTGATGCATGGAGTTATGAATGAAGCACCTGAAGATTGTGCGTGCCTTTGCATATATGGTAAAGTGTCAATTCTAACAGCCAGTTGCTGTTATAGATACATAAAAGCATCTACCTTTAGCTTATGCCTTTGTGTTTTTCTGCTGTTTTTCTGTTTTTGTTGCATTTTAATGGAAACGGGAGGAGAGAGAGATAGAGAAAGAGAGAGAGCATGTGTCAAAGTCTTGACAGCCATCAAGGCAATACGGCGGTGCTGACATAAATATTTAACACTGAGGGGCAACCTACAGCATGTCATGTCACGGCCGTGATTAGGGTGAACGGTGACCCCCTCTCATATAACATGGTTTCATGTTGGAGAGTGGCGGGGGGGTATGTGTCAGCGCTTCATAGGCTCCCTATCAGAGGTCGGACGATGCTCCCTTTAACCCTCATTTCCATAAAGCCATTCCTTTGGAACCGTGTTCCCCGTAGGTCTCGACTCCCTACTGGCTTATTCTCCATCTCCAGGTGGTGCAGAATCCTTGCAGAACGTGCTGCGCTGAGACTACAAGCTCAGGCCTGTTCAAAGTGTGTTTAAGTGTGTGGATGTGTGTTTGTCACTCTACTCGACATCAGACATCTTGAGAGCCTGGTGGTGTAGGTCCAGGGAGAAGAGCTGTTTATCATTCAGCCAACATCATTTGGTTGTTTCTCATCGATCGGTTCAAAAATGTTTTTCCAATGTTATGTCATTGTTTGCAGGCCGTCAAGGGTGAGCCCCCTGTGAATAATTCCAACCTTAATTGGAAAGAAATCCATACATGGAACTTCACTTGCACACAGGATCACAGTACCTTGAAGAAACAATTACAATGCATAGAGAGGTAATCAATGGCTAAACCTCGGCATGAAATGTCACATGAAACTGATATGGCCTGGTACTATTAGCATTTATTAATGGATGGATTTTCTTTTCAAAAGTAAGAAAGAAATAAAGCATAAGTAAAGATAGCACTAAAGACAGGGAATAGTGGCACATTCCATATTGGCTATTTATGTATGTAAAATAAACTTAATGTGTGCAGCACCTCAGTTAATGAATCATTAATTCACTTTAGCAGCTGGTGTCTAACTGCACTTTGTATACCCTTTAACCCTCTGCTGTTTATACAATGTCTTCTAATTGTCCATTTAAAACAAAATAAAGATAATGAACAGTTAAATACAATCATACGCCATTCTAATCACACCTACAACGTCATAGATAGACAGCGAAAGTAATGAACTTGCTTTCTTTCTGAATAATTGTAATGCAACAGGCCACAGCTGCATAATGTTAGATTTTATTCAAGGTTTTTTGGGGTCATGCCTACATATTTTAAATCAACACGTTCTTCATACTAATATGTTAACCTCCACTATTGATTTGTTTCACTGGTTGCCCCAGAAGAAAATGGATAATGCTAAAAAAGTTAAAAGTTTAAAAAAAGATATATATTTAGTTAGTAATTATTAAAGGGTTTGGAAAATACTATATTCAAGGATGAGGCAACTTTTATCGCTCAAATAAAACAAGTTTCTATCAGAGTCCAGGTTCATAATCAAAATGAGACATATTATACCACATATACGGTGTCTGTATACAAGAAAATACAAGACTGCAAACAAAAGAAGTTGTCTTTTAACTTTAACTTTACCGTACTTCCGTAGGCAAAAACCTTGTGATGTGGTGACGAAAAAACATGTTTGTGTCAGCTACAAAAGTAGGAGAGAATCACTAGACACTATATAATTTACCTTCAGCACTTGGGAGTTTACTCCTTTTCCAGTAGGCTGAGCTGATAGCTCTTCCGGTAGATGACATATTACACCAGTCCTGTGGTCATGCCCAGGCTCCATCTCTCCAGTTCTTTGTTCAGTCACAAATCATTCTGTGGGCTCCCTTAAGTGCATCTGTGTTTGTTAAGTGCCCAGACCATAGACCGTGGTGTTAATCCAATTTGCCCTTAACATTTTTTCGAGCAGTTGCCATGTGGTTGGGTGGTTAAAGGAGGATAGTGACACACCTGGGAGAAAAAGAAATAACTCTCCCAAGGTACAAGAAAGGGATGAACTTGAAACAAACAACACGAGAGGGGATGAAGATGGGCTGTGAGTGCTGTTACCTGTCCCTGTAGTCGTTTACACACACACACACACACACACACACACACATATCGTCACATATATTGAGAGACAAAAGTCCCTGATTAAATTTTAATGGGAAGCCTTTTTAGGCCAGCCCTATTGTCTTTCCCATTAAAGTCTCAGGGATACTGGTATCTCTCTAGTGAGCGGTGACAATAGCAGGCCCTCACATACTTTCCTCCCCTCCTCTCCAGCAGGGAGACGGAAGTGCGATGTTATTATTATTTCATGCCTCGGAAGAGTCCAGCGCTCACTTTAGGGCTTGGTCACAGCAGTGGAGCATCCTGCTCGGGGAATGCTCTGAGAGGTGCTCTGAGTGCACATACTATTGTTCACTTCAGGTTGTGTGCCATTTTCTTCCATGCCCCCAGAGCGGAAGAGAAGCGTTGTTATTTCAGCCTTGTTTCGCATGGTAAGACAAGAAAAGCATTTAGTGCTCCAGAGGAGGTCAAAGGTGACAGGCAGAGTAATGGACAAGCACACTGTAAAATACTGTTCACAAGGCCGGCCCACAATAAGTAAAACAGAAGTCTAAATGACAGCAGAGATAAGAAAACAGTAGTACTTAAACGCCCAGTACATTTTACAACTTTGTTCAAAAGCCTTGAAGTATTATAAAGGCCAAATGCTTTGTGTAAGAGGGCAAGGCTCTTCACAGAAACAGGTGTAGCAATATTGCTTCGGATTCCTTGGTCCCAGTACTCATGCCTACATAAAGACCTCTAGTTTCTGGTTGGTTAGTTAATCTGATTACTAGTTTCATGCTTCCACAAACAAAATAGACTCAAAAACAAGATTCCAAAGAAGAAAATATGTAGACACTGAGAGAAATTGGGATTGTGATGTGGTGTAAAATGTCTTTTTTAGAGTTCTATTGGAGAGCAATCCTTATGATTACTGCCCCCTGGTAGATGGCAGTTAACGACATTATGGAGCCGTCGTCATGTTAAAGTTTGCAGACATCTTTGGCTTTCTTTAAGTGTGTATTCATGGAGATGGATGACTCTTCAGACCATCAGACAGCTTCCCAGGCGTTATGCACCCTGTCCTACAAACCTGTCCTACAAATCAGCAGAGCTGAAATTGAATAAAATACTGCTTTGAACATTTTGACCACTAAAAGTCAGTTTAAAATCAGACTAGCAGAAGGCCAACGGCAGCTACACCTTTTCTGATCACAGAGGAAGTGGCAGAATGCTGTGATTCTGATCATTAAGGCCTTATGAAGTACTGATGTTTTATAACATTGATACATATAGAAAGGATGATCAGTGTCCTTTTTAATTGTAGAGAGCAAATATAAATCATCGGCCGGAAATCAAATCTAACCAAGGCCTCGGTGTAAATGTTGAATTTTAAATTTATGTATGTATTCCTCTCTTACAACCTTTCAGTGGCCGTTGTTTAGGGAGTTGGGATTGTTAGGTGTCCGTGCATTCTGAAGACATCTGAGGTTATAATTAATGAAAAATAGACTAGCTGTGACCTTTGAGCAAAGTGATTGACACAGATAGACAGTTACAATCCTTTAACCTTCAGAAATGTCAAGATAAACCTAAACTTTGTGGCTGGGCCCGCTGACACCTGTCCTCCCTCCTTTCCTGGGCTGCATGCCACAGTATGAGCCTCCTTATGTTTACTATCACCATATTGATTTGTTTGTGAAGAGGCTGTGGTACCTATTAAATATTCACTGCTTGTTTTTTTCCCTTTCACCATCACTTTATTCTTAAAAGCAATTTGTCTCCTTGACTCTTTATAAGTCATGTTCTGCTTACAAGTTGTAGAAACATGAAGGCAAATCCTTTCCGCCATTAATTTTTAAATCTCTATTCTTTTGAATCTCTAAATCCCTTTATCTCTTTTGGCAGTTAGCTCATTTTGTCTGGAGCAGTGCTTCAAATAATAATGTGGAAAGAGCCCCCCTCTCACTTACAGTTCTGATAACTATCACTGTCTCTGCGGTTACTCTGTACTCTTAGGTAGTTCAGAGGAGGGACCATCCCGTCCACCCTTGTAATTGATTCATAAGAACACGGTATGATTTTTCCACAGTGAAAATATCAAAGATTGACGATATCACAGCCAGAGTCAACTTCATCCACACTTCTGTCAACCAACTCAAAGTTTCCTCATATTTATTTCAGAGGGCGGCAAAAACTTTTCTCTTTTTCTGCTCGTTGTTTGTTGTTTTGTTTCAGCATAACATTGTTTAAAACAGTGGAGAAGTAGCTGAGGCAGATTAAAGCACTTTTCTTTACTTTTTTCCTCATACTTAATTCCGATGTTCCCAGTAGAGCAGAGACTGAAGTCTTTGCTGCCGTCAGAGTGATTAGGTGTGGCTGCGGAGGCCAGCTTCCTACCCCCGTCTTCAGCAGGTCCTAATTTCATGTGAGTAGCTGAAAGGATGTGTTTGCGTTTATTTGCGCCTTTTATGTCGAAAAACTTCAAAGGCGCCCCTCTCCTCTTCACCTATCATCAATGACAGATAGCGCGCCCTGGGAGAGAGAGGGAATCACTATCTTTCTTTATTTATTTGCTCTCCATCTGAAGATGAAATACACCACACTCCCTCCCCAAAAAATAAAGGAGCATGGAAGCGATATTAGGAGGACTGCAGGTGAGGGGCGTCCGTTAATATGTTAATGTAATCCTCCTGTTAGGTGTCTCCAATCCCCTGAAGATGGGCAGTAATCAGTTTGTTCCTGTCTGCTGGCTTTCTGGGAGGGAAAGGCGGCACTAATCAGAAGTGGCATAGCACTCGCAGATGCCAGGCAAAGGGGAGGGGAGTGAGATGACACCTCACGGATTTATTACCTCCCCATCTGCATCCTGAGCTGGATGAATCCTGCATAAAAAGGGCAAAATAAATAAAGCTAACCACCATGTTAACCAAACATGGCAAACGCGAGCTGGGAAATCCTGAATCCAGAGACACCTCTTGAGTGTTGCCTTTGTGCTGAAGCTGTTTGTATTTGGCTGCTTTGCATATATGAATTATTATACTGAATGTATTGTTATTATTTCTCCATCATTTCAATTTTCTTTACTTTGCCTCATAGTTTAAAATGTGATTAATTTGAGTAGAATTAGTAAATGATCCAGGACAGAAGACTACATTTAAACTTACTAAGAAAGGAAAGAACAGGAGACAATTTTAACAGCTAAGAAGCAGTTGCAGAATATTTCAGCATAGTAAGGAACATTTATTTTTTTAACTTATCATGAATATAGCTGCCAATTGATTATGCGATGGAAAACAATTTATTTACATACAAATCATTTTAGTTGTAAAGTAAATGCATTTCTCCTATGATTATTAGAATATTGTTAATACACATAAACACGTTAATACACATTCAAAATCATAATAATAATAATTAATAAAAGAAGCTAAACATTGTACAGCCCTCCTCCATTTTACTATCTTGCCCTGGGGCTTTTATCAAAAGATCTTCTTTCGTTTGTTCTTTTGTTTATGTTCAGTTTGCATAATCTAAAGTGATACAACCCCACACTTTGTAGTCTCGTTGTTAGGCCATGCCCCTAATAAGTTTCGCAATTGAGCATCACATTAAGGCTTTGACCTTTTGATGTAACCACACTGGCCTTTTCACCCACAGACATTCACCTTTGACCTTTGTCATTCTCAATACTCCGTGCACAGGTTATGAGTTTAGTATTGATTATGTCTTGTCTTTAAGAAGCTCAGGTATTGAGCCCTTTTCAGTTCCCGGTGGATTGACTGGGAGATTACATATTTAGTGAATTATCTATGGAATACATTTCTGACAGTTTTCATAACACAGGGTTGAGGTCTATCATAGTTTCAAATGTGTGACTTGATAATTGTCTATTTATCCCCCTTCAGCCTCATTCATTTTCAGCTGACAGAGAGGTGAAAATACGAGGTTTCTATTCCTATCGTGGCAAGTTTTTGAAAGAAAAAAATGTGAAACATTCTTGAATTCAAAGTTACCTTATTCTGTTGAAGTGTTGGTCGTTTTTGTCTTTATCCATCTGTCTGTATGTCAATGTGTCTGTCTCACTTTTTCTCTTTCTGCCGTGAGGAGCAGTGCAGGTGTGTGTGTGTGTGTGTGTGTGTGTCCTGCCATGCGCAGTGTGTGTGTACACATTGACACACAGACACACACACACACACTGCGCGTGGCAGGACAGGGTGGTAAAGGTCAGTGCGATGAGTTCAGGAATGACAGGAAACAATGAACCTTCCTAGGTTCAGTAAATTAACCCATGTCACGGGCTGCTCATTTCTACTGATCAATACTGAACACTTTGCTTTCAGAAAATGAGGGTCATCCTCCCTGGGCCCCAGCCTCCCGGGGGACAGACAGGAACGCTGATAAAACAATCACCATAAAGAGGTTCCAGACTCACAGCTAAAGAGTGAGTGCTGGAGGCTCCTTCAGTGTCAGCATGTGTGCTAAGAGCCACTTGTTCTCCTCCAACCCCCCGACCACTGCTGCTAGCTCCACTCTGACAGGGGTACGGTCGATAAAGTGGATTTGAGATATAAATGTTTCCCAGAGCCCTCTCCATCACTTGGAGACACCTGCAGTCTGGGGCAAAGTGACACAAAGGGAGGCTCTGTTCTACTATCTCTGTCACCCCCTAAGAGTAGCCCGTTTAGAAAGTTAGTCCCAGAATGTAGCGTGTACGGTGCTACAAGTACGCCTCATAATCTTTGGTACATACTTTTATCTCTCGCTGAATTTCCTGAAGTAATTGAAGAGCTAAAAAAAAAGTCCTTTGAGAGTAATATGCTTCGGAGCCAGAGGAGTGAGATAAAATGTCTTGAAAACTGAAAAAGTATACACAGCATCCCAAGTGACAGGAGCAGTTTTATCCAGCAGTACCTTAATTCCTTGCCACGCTCATGGCATGGCTCCTGGGCCGGTTTATTTGTACATTGGTCCAGAATAAAATGTTTTTAGGATTATCATGAAATATGGTAAATACATTCATGATCCACGGAGGATGGATCCTAATCATTTTGCTGATCACTGACTTTTCATCTAGTGCCACCAGCAAGTCAAAAATGTCCAATACTTAGTTTACCTATAAAACTAATAATATTGTTTCTGTGACACTCAGCTGTAGTTTGAGATTAATGCCAACATAGCAGGCTAAAATGCCAACCTTTACCCTCCAGATTCATGATTTTGTTGTGTGGAGGTATAATAAGTGGACACAGTCATTTCTGGCTGCCATCTTGGTTGATGGGAGCCAGAAATGACATGAGAGGCTGTACAACAGAATGCTGAAACATTTTTAGGCAACCAAAACCGCTATAATTAACTTTCAGGAACTGAAAACTGTAAAAGGGTTAAGATTGTAAGACAAAATCACCCAGAAGGGCTAACACCGTGGTAGCAACTTGTCAATCACAAGGTAGCCATGGCCCTAAAGCAAACCCGGCTTTATCGTCTTTTTTACTTTTAATGGGACCATAATTTACTAAATTAACATCATGCTGTATTGAAGAAGACTTGAAACTAGCAATTGAGATCATAAACTCATTTTAACAATGTTTACTGAGGTAATAAATCAAGTGAGAAGTAGAGTCACTTAGGTCATAGGCAAAAGCTAAGAGTTAATCAAGTTGTTATACCCAGCACTGTGGGCTAGTGTAATGAGGAAATTCTGTAAGACCGAAGTGAACACGCACCACTGCTGTGTTATCGACCATTCCCACTTTAGGGGCGACTGTGGCTCAGAGGTAGAGCGGGTCGTCCTTCAACCAGAAGATCGGCGGTTCGAGCTAGTCCATGTCCATGTGCCCTTGAGCAAGACACTTAACTCCAAATTGCTCCTGTAGGCCTTGCCTTCGGTGTATGTGTGGGGTATGAATGAGTTAAATGGTCCTGATGGGAAGGTGGCACCTTGCATGGTAGCTCCTGCCATCAGTGCATGAATGGGTGTGAATTAATGGGTTAAGTGACATGTAGTGTCACGCTTTGAGTGGTTAACTCACTTGTTAACTTGCATTATAGCATTAACATTTTAGCATGTTAGCATACAGGATGATGAAAGTTGATTCAAGTCCACTATACAGAGGATGAACACCTTTGGTTTAGACAACAACATGGTTGTTTTTCAACCTTTACATTTTGTTGCCTTTGTTAGGACATACAGAATCTGTTTGGTTTTCCTGTGTGTAATAAGCATTGCAGCCTCACAGGGACGTAGCATGACTACTCTTCTAGTCTTGATTTTTGTTTAATTTAATTAATTTACTATCTTGCCCCTCCTACAGCATTTCTGTTCTTTGGTGTTGACACAACAACAGTGTATTTATATAATTTCCCGTAATCTAATAGTCTGGTATCAATAGTATTTTCTGCTATCGTCCACTCTCACACACACATACACACACTCAAACGTGTAGAGACCAGACACACACACACACACACACATACACTCAACGACCATTGCCTTCTGACCTCAGCTTGCGGTTGCTGCTGGCTGCCCAGAGAATATTAAAGGCTTAGATAAAGGGAGCTGGAAACTGGTTGGGGCTGGCCCATCGGCCCGTAGAAAGTGCTTGGAGCAGCAGATGCAGTGGCGGCTCAGGGAGCCCTTTTTCCATTAGGAGTCATTTCCAGGTCCACCCTCAGCCGGTGACAAAGTGGTCTCCGCGTCTTCATTTTCTGCTGATCTCGTGTGAGCCGGAGGGAGGGAGGGACTGTCATCAGTTACTGCTGCCGCCGCCCCCTAATTGCAGCCAACTGTCGATGCGTGCATTTGGACCTTTTTCTGGCCTACATTATTTATTGGGAGAAAAATATTGTATTGATTTTGGATGGCATGGTGAGGTATAAGTGATGTTGCTAAAGAGCTGACAAGACACTATAAACTTTTATAACAGTGTCATAGCCGTACTTTGCTCACATCAAATTAACACGTTTGAATATAATGCAGTACAGAATATGTCTGCAATGCAGGGAATCACAAATGTGGATCTTCAGCACTGCTGCCAGATTTGACTTAAGCTTTCCTCGTCTTTACAGCACTTCCACATAAAAGCCGCAAAATGTATATGTTTTGTCTATTGTTATAGTTTTCTCCAAATAGAAGAAAGCAATATATTATAATATTTCTGGAATAGCCACAGTTTTAAAATTAGAAGTAAATATCAGTGAGCGAGTTATGTAATTACCCAATCAGATGTTGCAATGCGTAAAGTTGATGTGTCGGCGAGGGAAGACCACTCAGTGCTTATTTTGTTTTTAAACACACTAACCCAAACAAATGGCTGCTTATACTGGTTTAAACTTCTGCGGAAAAGCTTGCGGAGGGCATCACATTTTTTACAAAGTTTGCGGTTCTCTTTTGCCCCTTGTGTTTAACGTCCTGTCAATCAATCTGAGAGTGATACCAGGTTAGATGCTTGAGCAGTAGGGAGTATTATTGACTTTGGTATGATCATGGAGTAGTTCATTCCAAAGACAGTCCAAGTTAATGTATAACACATACATTGTTTTTCATCTTGCTTCATAGGGCATATTACCGCTGCTCGTTTAGGACAAACAGAGTGCTTTGTTTTGCAGATTGTTCCATTAGATTGGGTGTCCAAACACATAATATTATAACTGTATGTGCTGTAGTGGCTCACTACCTTATCATAAACCTGGTTGCCATTTTTATATCTTTTGAACACCTCAGTTTTGCACCTTGCCCTCTATGTGAATGTGAGTTTTGTTTTGTTTTTCAGTGTGCCGACTTGCCATACCAGCTAATTTCCTCCAGTTGGGTCACATTATAAAAATGTTTTCACGATCCCTTTCCAATGCAGTGACCTCATTACCTGTAAAGACTCCTAGTAGATGTGTGAGCACATTAGAGCTGTTTAGTGGTGTAGGGGAAAAAAAAGGTTCAAGGCTTTGTCTTGGCACCAGCTGTGGGCACTCCAGGAGTCCCACGAACAACGCAAACAGCCAGAATGCTGCTCTGCATATTGAGCATCAGTCCGAGATTCATAATGAAACACATACATGTGGGGAGTGACACGTAAAATCCAACTCTAATCTTTTCAGACGTTTTAACAAGGCTGACAAGTCCCGTAAAATCAAAGGGACCTCACTATAAAACTCTGCATATAATAGTTAGCACAGCTTTGTTAAAGTCAAAACGAAAAGAAATCACATTGTTACTGAAAACACAACTCTTTGCCAAACTACCACTTTCTTTTGTTGTACAATAGTGTTCAAATAAAACAAGGCCGCCTTTCTCAGGCGAAGGAGGGCAAGGGCTTTGTAAACCACTTTCTCCCTCCCTTTCCCTCTTTCAACAAAGACCCTGTGCCTAGCATACCTGCAATGTTTGATTCCTTGTAATTGAAACAAGGCGAGAGTGGGTCCTTGCCAGCACATGGCCTCACCATTTAAGGTAATGTTTGCGCTGCTAAAGCGGCTAATGAATCCAAGTCTTGGGAGCTGGCACAGTGACTCCCCTCACCAGGGCCTGAAAGCGCCTCGGGATGCTGTCCCCTTCCCTTCCACACAGCTGTGAAAAGTTTAAAAAGCCCGACCCCTTAACATGAAACGGTGAGGGCGAATACAACTACAATTAAAAAGGGGGGAAAAAATATTACTTTGGCATCCTGAGGTCATTATCCACAGTTTATTGCCATTTGTACAGTGCTTTTATTTTGCTTTATATGGGGAGAATTGGCCTTTAATTGCAGCGTTTGCTTGTTTTTCCTTGCAGTGTTTTTAATTTCTGTAGTTATGCGTCAGGGGAAAAAGCCTGTGCACCTTCAATGACCCTATGAGTTTCCCCAAAAGAATTGTGTCCTATCTAGAAACCCTTTGCTCCCAGGATTCTCCACAAAGCTCATAATAAGGGAAGCAGTAGACAATAAGGTTCTTGAAAATGCTATACTCATAAATGGTACAAATTGACCCTTGAAAGAAAGCCAAGTGGCGTCATGACAATAATTGTTTATTCCACAGTTAAGTGAAGCAGACGTGGTAACTTGTGAGTTGATATGATAAAGATCTCCGAAATTATAACAGTTCAGGTTCAAGGGTTAGACGGGCATATTTCATCCAAGTGCAGCATTTTGAAATCCAATTTCTTTCTTTTCTGTGACGAAGTATAACACAACACAGCCTCCATACAGGACCAGACCACAGTACAACAATTACATCTGTCCTAGGAATTAAGAACACATTGGAGACCACGAGCCACAAATGCGCTACAGAGGAAACTCTACTTTTCAGCTACGCTACCTTTCTTGTGTGGCGCGCTCCATTGAGCCTTCTGAGAGAGGGGCTTAATCCACTAACTGGACCAGAGAGCGTCCTAACTGACCTAATCCAGAGGCTCTCCAGGGCTTGCCCAGGTACTGATTGACTGATTGGTGGAGATGGATGCTATCTGGTGTAGTGCAGCTCCATTGGGCATTTAAACAACATTAACGTTGCTGGATAGGTAGACAGAGGGCGAGCATTAAGAACGATGGTCTCCTGACGAATCAGTATGTGCTGTGACAAATGCACACATTTCTGATACTGTTGCTTCTGTCAGAAAGAATGACGGATGCAGCTCCTGCGTTTGTATGTGACCGGGTTAATGCCTTAATGTTGAGTGAAGTCCTCCTTTGAGTGTAAGTGTCCTTTTCAAGTAACTTGGCAAATGTGAAGTGATGATCTCAGCACTTCTAAATGTTCAGACATTAACAATGACAGAAGGATTGTCAGATTTGAGCAGATATTTTGTGTGTGTGTCGAGCCCTTTCTAGTGTGTGTGCCACACCAGTAAACTGACAGTGATTTCTCAATAATAAACTTTACAATATGAGATTATACAGTGTGAAAATCATGGAGACTTTTGTAGGACGTAAATATGCCATTTTTGGTTGAAGATTTTAAGGCCTTCATTTATCTGAAAATTGATAATTTGTCATTAATATATCGATGGCCAAAGTGCAAAACCTCCTATCTGCAAAATGATCCAGGAAAAGTGCACTTTCTGTAATTTTCTTTTTCTTTTGGTATTTTTCGGTATTTCATATCATGTATTCTTTTTTTTTTTTTTTTAAGTGAATTTTTCAGATAAGGGGTTTTGCTCTTCGGCCATCTATATGCAAATTGTTTAAAGCTTGCAGTGAAATATCACGCCAATAATAATCAAATTTAAACTCTTGATTTTGAAACAGTGAATTTGAACACTAACAACTATTTTTCCAGTTGATATGTTACACAGCTCTTCAGATCTTGTAACACGTCTGAGATGGGTGGGATTATATCCAAGACATTTCTCCCTCCAAGGTTTCAGCTTCTTGTAAAATATGTCTATATCCTGTGCTCGGAACTCATTAGAACAGTGCGTACCCACTGGAGTGTGCGAGCCCTCGCAGAGCTCAAATCTTAGGAGCACCGCTGATGTAATTAGAGATTGGTTCACATAGCACATTAAGTGGTCTTTTCTTTGTGGGAAAAGCAGCAAAAACAACATAATCTGACATTATTATCTGTCAGTAATTTCTCTCATTTTTTTGGACTGTATTAAAACAACAATTTAGATAATAAAAAGGAACATGGCCCATAATTGAGCAAAGCAATACTGGACTCTAATTCAATTACACCCCTCCCCTTTCATAGCTAAATGATAATCATCACAAAGATTCACATGCCCATTTGCTAATAGATACGTTGAAGTTATTAAAGTAATCAGCAGCAAAATAAATCCATTTAGAATTGATTGTGGAATATGCTGATTGAGGCATGGTATTATTTGGAGGTTGGGTCCGGTGTGGGAGTGATCATTAAGAGATCCTCCAAATGAATGGGAATTATCCCTATTCTGAAGAGGGGGCTTACTGGAGCGAGAGCTTCTCACTGAAACAGACCTTAATTAAGAGCTGCAATTTTATTATCAAGCAATAGCAAAGAGTCGCTGCTACAGGAGGAGAATACAGTAATAGATAAATTAGAGCGAGGAGTCTTAGCATTATTATCAGCTTGAACAAAGAACGATTTTTACATTTCTCTACTTCAAACCTCAAGTGCAATCTGTCCTTCAGCTTCCCTGACTACACTGTTTCTCATGGTTAAAATGCTTTGTATTGTATTTGCATGCAACTTTTTTCCTTTGTCTTGATCCGAGTAAAAATCAATGCTGATTAGCCTGGTAATATGATTATGTGCATCTGGAATTGATGTTTAAACCAGTCGATACCAGTTAGGTATGAAACCATGCATTCCTTCACACTAAATCACATTAATACCTAATCATCCAGAATGAGGGAGAAATTAAATTGGTGACAAACTCAGTTTAAATTACTGACTTTTCCAATTGTCTTTTAAAGCTTAAAAAAAAGGCATGTTGGATTCAGGTGGATATCTTTAGAATAAAGAGGCCCTGCAGAAATGTTTAAAAAAATGTATTCAGATTTTGTTTGATTTTTTTTGGTTTCCAGTTATTGAAAGTCAAAACTTTGAACCAAATTCTCCTCCTTTGATTTAACAAAATATCTTGATGTGTTATGTTGACCAGTTATATTGTCATGGCTCTTATTGTTTCTGTTTTTACCATGTAAAGTGCCTTAGAGTTCATTTTAAATTAATATGTAGTATTATTATAATTATTAGTTGAGGTCTTCATACTCATTATACTATTGACCTTATTTTATTATTATACTGTGTGAGACATTTTGAGTTGAGGTTGGATTTCCAGTACTGCCCCTTATTAACATGTTGGCATGTTTATCAGCCATTAGCAGCAAATCATTATTGCAAACAAGACGAGATGAATAAGACTACTTGTAAAATGCCACACCACATGCAAGCTTTGATGCTCACAGTAAGGCCAGGTGTAAGTCCAATCCACATGTTTACATATTACGTTGTTGGTATAAAAGTAGTGTGACGTGAGAGAGTGATGGTGGATGCACTCAGAGCATACAGTACCGGCAGCTTTCAAGAAGTGCCGGTGTAGAAGAACGGTACACACAAGAGTAAATTATAAAAGACTTTGTATTGTGTATAGCGGTGAGTACCGATTCACTTCTACCTCAGAAAACATGTAATATGACTAATAAAATGAACTCTGAACTGTTTGTTTTTTTGTCAAAATAAACACATGAAAAAGTCTGAAGTAGTCTGTCTTTTTTAAAGGTTTTAAAAATAACCTTTACATCTTAAACAGTGAAAGTAACAGCAGATATTTTGTGTCTGTGCCTCGTTTCTATCTTGTACTCAGAGAACACAGAACAATAAGCTTACAATATGCATTTCAGACCTTTCTGCTTTGCATTACAGTTCCAACAAGCACAAATGCTTTTTAACATTCACAGGAAGTCCAGACGAGTAAAATGCTCAGGAAGGGGGGAAAAAAAGCAGGAGTAGGCATAGAGTCCAGTATGTTATTCTGGCCCATTTTATACCCACCTAATCACACGCTCAAATAGATTCTGTGAAACCCCATCTCCCTTTGAAGACACTCCTACCACTCATGTGATCTGATTAGTATTTTACATGAGATACCAGCCCAGGCCAATTATGAGAGCTGACCACAATGTTCCAGTCCAGGAAATTATGATTCCAGGAATCATAATTTAGGGCAGTTATAGACAGACCGCTGGATCAGTGGCTCCCATCACTGTTAAAAAGGTGGCCCAATTAGTGCTCACCCAGGAGCGTTTTTCGTCTAACCTAGCCTCATGTACGCCCGCAATTAGTCGGCAAATCCTGTATGGGAGTTTCTTAATCTTTCATAAATCAATTTTAATTTTAGAAGTTTACTCTGTCAAATGTTATGTCCTTGTATTTTCCTTGAACAGCAAATTCATGGTCATGTTTACAAAAAATATTGTTGATTGTTATACTAAAAGATTACCCTGCACATTATATGACATTACATGTGTGCGTCGGTCTGAACAGAATTTTTCTGAGAGAACTATATTTAACTTATTTCTAAATAAAGCATAAGAAAAGTATTGCAGATCATTAAGTCTTGTGGTGTTCTCCGTGGAGAGGAAAGTCAGAGATAGTGGGTCCAGAAGAGGGTGCCATAGATCAGAATCCAAGGACGCTCTGCCTTTTCTTTTGCCTTCTTTTCTATCAGCCGTGGTGCTGTCTGGTAACACACACACACACACACACACACACACACACACACACACACACACACACACACACACACACACACACACACACATCTGATCAACTAAGGTAGCACGCTGCCTATTCTTCTGCAGAGTTTATAACTGTCAGCTCCTAATTCAGTACAGTAGAGCAGTTTTAATTATTAGGAGGTAGGGAGCCACAAAAGGAAGAGCCATTTGGAAAGTATGAAATGAATTTGAGCTATGGGGGCAGTAATTATGCTTTTATCCTCAACAATATTTTTTCTCTACTCTGTCTCTCTCTTTTTTCTCAAAACCAGTGTATGTACTCTCCCACAGGACCTAGGTGAGGAGTTATTTCTGCATCTGGCTTGAGGTTCCACCGAGCTTTTACATAATCAAATCAATATTGCTATGATTCACCCTCTGGCAACGACTGCCTCGTGCAAGTTTCACTGGTGATGTTTGGCAGCTTACGAGATAAAAAAAGACAGAGAGTGAGAGAAAAAAAAAACCTTAGTTAAAAATCTCTGTGCTATTGATTTTTTGCCTTGTTGGTCCTTTCCCTACCACCCAGCTTCTCATCGCACTCTTTTTCCCCCCCTCACTCTTTTCTTTGTTGTGTCCTCAGTGTTGCAGGTGTAATTGTTCAGTCAGGTAAATAAAGAAGCGGTCCGGCAGTGAGGTGGGGCTCCGGGCCAAGGAGGGGCCTGAGGTGTGGCAAGGATTTCTCTGTGTGATCCCTCTTGATAGGTTGACGGGCGACGGACAGGAGCAGCACACCAAACGGAATCCTCAATAAAAGCAAATATGACAGCCAAATTGAAAAGAGAAGAAAAAAAACACACCCACCGATATCTAAAACACAAAGACAAAGCCCTTGAAAGTACTACTGTGCAAGGCAGATCTCTCCGCCCTGGTGTTTCACTCGTTATTGAACTGCGGCGGTTGAGAGGAGTTGCAGAATGGTAGATATCATTACAAAGCGCTGGAATGACATGGTGAAAAGCAACCGACACCACTAGGCTCCAAAAAAAATAATCAGCAGCAAGCATCAAAAGCAGACAAATTCAAATCCACAGTTGAAAGAAAATTCACAGTTGAAACAATACACACAAAAGTGTGATTAAGTTTGCAGTGAATCTCCACAACGCCTGCGTGTTGAAACCCACATTCACCATGAAGTGTGCTTTGGTTTAGTCGAGAGGAATGAGCACATTCAAATATCCTCTTAAGATGATACTCACAGTTTTTTTTTTTTTTTTTTACTCTCTTCTATCTTCATAAATCTTGCCCAAATATGACTTATTTAAAGGGTCGTTGGGAGCTTGAAGCTCCGCCAGCCTTTTCATCTTAATACACTTGTGCTTTCTGGACAAGTTCAGCTCGGTCCTGTTAGATGCCGCACCAGAGCATAAATCCTTCCTCTTTGTCACTTTGATCGGCCTCCTTTCCTTTCCTCAAGTGTCCATGAGGAATGTGATAGGGTGGGGGACAGCGGGTGGAGAGGGAGCACGGGGTGAGGTGACAGGAGGCGAGAGAAGGAGGGATGAGAGAGAGTGTCTGTGTGTGTGTGTGCGTGTGTGTGCATGTTGGGAGGGGGGATATAGCACATATCGCATCGCATTGATTCGGTCCATTTGGTGGACTGAACATGAACCCAATAATCAGATCTTGCTTAAGCACGCGCTTCCTCAGTAATTGACTCTCGCATATTGATTAAGATGTTGATGTGTCCCAGTCCTGCTCCTGTGCTAATGCAACTGAGAATGAGCCTGACCCCCCCCCCACTTGCAACACTGACACACAGACACACGACACACACGCACGCACACACACACACACACACACACACACACACACACACACACACACACACACACACACACACACACATGAACATGCATGAGCAGGCACAATCCACATGCACACACAGACACGCAAACGCACACGCAGCCGGAACAAGGCTGTCATTGGGCTCAGTCTAATAGATAAAGCTGTCATGCCGATGCTGCAGTGTCTCACAGGGCCAGCAGACCAAATTAGCCAGTCAATAATTTATGTAGAATAAGAAAAGAGAAAGAAACACGGACAGAAAAGTGAACAACACAGGGTGGAAGTGTCAGCGACATACACATAACTGGTGGATTTGATCGTTGCTTTAAAAAGGTCAGTCGTTTAGGTCAGGTTTTGTTTTTTTCATTTATACCTTCCATCTTTCCATAAGAAGCTTGTTAAATTATATATTACCTTCCATGAATATTGGATATTTAAGAGACAAACTTGACACATTGATTTGTTTACTATTGTGCACTGTAACTGTGTGTGTACAGGATGCACAATGTGGGATTGGATGACCTCAAATGAACGGTTACAACAGCTTCATATAAATACAAAAGAGGTGTTTTAAAATCATATTTCTTTTTTAATAATCTAAGCTATTTTTATAATCAGACTATTTGGGTAGTCAGTCAGTAATGTCTGAAATATGATGTAACATAACCTGACACAGTGTAAAGTGATTTCATGATATTTCACTTTATCATCACTTCAGTTATGGTACCTAATGATCCTTCATTGAAATACAACAAATGAGAAATCAACCATTTAGAGAAAAAGAGAATAAAATGTGTCATGTAATTGGCATGATGCTGCACTATGACAGCCATGATATGTTTCATTTACAGTCCTTTCAGTGTTTTCCTTAATCTTAAAAATGTATTTTCAACAGCTGTGGAAATTGCAACATAAATGTTTTTTATATATATAAATGTATGACAATAACATAATATGTGGTGCATTTGACCTTGCAGCTATTTTGTTTTATTTTTTGCCATCACAAAACACAATTTCTTTAATATTAAGATTATAGCCAAAACAATATATTTAAATAACACCATCTTATGATAATTAAATTCATCCATTGTCGCGTGTTCAAATATGCTATAACCACCTATAACCTCACAAAGTGGCTTTAAGTTGAGTATCAAATCTGCAAACTGTAAATGATAGAGCCGAGTATGGTGGTTTTTGTTGGGGAAAATAGATTGTGTATGTTACTTATTTCTCCATATAGATGGGGGACGTAATAGATGTGTAAATAGAATATCTATAATTATCTCTACATTCATAATGGAGTGCTGTTTCTGCATGTCATCAAATCACATATTTGGACACTAAACATTACGATACATAGAAGATACAGGTGACCTAAAGGCTTTTTGTATATATTATCTTTCAGGTTACGTTTTTTTTCTCTTTTTTTCTCTTCTTTTCTGACATCATCATTCTGCTTTTAACACAGAATAAATAGTAATTCAATGCTTTTTACTCTGCAGTTTGCAAAAAGTTAATTGGAGCCGGTGTCTGCTGAAACAAATGTTAAGATGGGATATTACAAATCATGTAATGTTAATGTGAAATGACTGACATGCAATCATTTACCACAGACTATCGTGGACAACATTCAATATGAATGTGAAACAGTTTGACTCCTTGCACAAAAAGCTTCTTCCCTGCAGATAACCAAAAATATTATTCTCACCCTGACAGAGTGTTGATGCCTTTCAGATTTTACATATCTCCCAAATGGCCATTTTGATGAGCTCTTGAATGACAGTAGTATCTGTTTTTACATTGTGTTGTTGGACAGTGAAGAGAATTCTTGATTTCCATCACCTTTGACAACCACACACACACACACACACACACACACACACACACACACACACACACACACACACACACACACACACACACACACACACACACACACACACACAGTTACCAGTATAGTTACTCATACTTAACTATTCAACAATGCAGGGTTACAGTGGCAAAGCACACAAGCACTCTTGTTTGATATTAACCCTTATCTTTTTGGGACTGCAAGTCCCATGACTAGAAAAATCTTGCCACGGATCTGGTAGAAAAGATCATTGTGTATGAAAAGCAGAATGATAGTGTGTGTGTGTGTGTGTGTGTGCGTGTGTGTGTGTGTGTGTGTGGCCTTCAGGCCTCTCCTAGCCTGCTCCTGCCCCAATGGGAGGGCTGCCTGTAGCGAGGTGAACCATCACTCTGAACCACCCACCCCCTCCCTCCTCTCTCCCTTACTCCTCCATCTCTCCCAGGAGTGGACCGACACCTCTCCGCTGGCCAGAGGGAAGACCAGCGCCTCTCTTGGGCCTCCTTCCATGTCTCCAATCAGCCTGCGCTGCCATGGCCCTAGGGCTGCTGCAATGTGATAATCTCTGCCTTTTGCGTTATGCATTGCCCTGATGAATTCATCTTGTGACCACCTGGCACTCGCTGTTAGGAATCCAAGTGTTTTTTTTTGCAGCAGCAGAGGCTGGGGCGAACGCTGTGAGGGACTGTTTTCTGACTGTCAGAGAGACCCTCTCCTCCTCCCTCCCCCTTCTCTTCATCTCTCCTCCAACATCGGCAGAATGTTTTAACCTCTCAGAAGACCCTGGCGTATCTGCTGTTGTGGTGGCAGGAGTGGGATTCTTCACCTCAGCAGGACCTGTGTGGGAAAAAGCCCTGCTTGGTATTTAAAAACGGAAGGGCTTTTTGCTGTAAGACAAATTGAAACGCAGGAGGCTAGAGAGGAATGTGGCTGTCAGAGTCAACAGCTGCTAGTTTTTCGCTGTGAATAATCATTGAGGTTGACCCATGGAAGCTGAGGATTGTGTAACACATATTTCACAAAATTAAAGGTCAATGCAAACATATGGCAAAGCTTTTGCCCCATAACTTTTGACTTTCTTCAAAGCTGCTTTTGTGACCTCAATTAAATTATGGAAATAGAAACTTGAGGCAGACAGAATCACTGTTGTGTTTCAGTGTTGGGTTTTATAATACGGGTTCAATCGAAATAATGAATTAATAGATGCATTTTTCATAAACCTTCAGCAAAAATGTGCGCCCCAATGCTGAAGAGTCCAAATTTGAATACGGTCTCACATGTACAGTACACTATGTAGTCACACTGCACTTGAAATAGCTTGTGGCACAAAACATTAGAATTTCATATTTTCTTCTTGGTTGCTTCTGTGTGCATTCGAGAGAGAGAGAGAGAGAGAGAGAGAGAGAGAGAGAGAGAGAGAGAGAGAGAGAGAGCGATAGAGCGAGAGAGCGAGAGAGTGTATGAGTAAGAGAGCAATAGAGTGTCCATGTCCCTGGCATCACACCAAATCTATAATTTACACTTTTACATAATTGGACTTTGCCTTTGCTGCTTATTGATTGTGCATCCCTGTCTTCTCATTTTCTCCAAGTGACAGAGCAGCATGGGCAAATATTTTCATAAAACATTTGGGGGAAAAAAATCTTCACTTCACACTTCACAAACACATGCCTCGCGTCTGAGAATGAGCAACGCATTTTGAGGCCGCCAGGTAATGGCATACACACACGGCCGAGCGCAGCCTCGTGTGCCAGTGCTTTTGGTTTCACACTCATTTAATCATATTTATTTCGAGCCAGACCAGGACACTAAACAGAGACGCAGTTTTCACCGCAGCGTCCCTGAACAGGACATTTTTTCGAACCCTCAGAAATGTATTTTTCCACAAAGTGAAAATAATCAAATGAAGGTTCGCCTTGTTTATTATGCCTCATTATGTTGTGCTCTAAGTGGATATGATAAATTGTTCTATATACCAGGTATGCTTGCCAGGAAAATCTGATAAGAGAAATATTTACCCCGCGAGTTCTGCCAGTAAACCTGCAATGATGAATGAGCAAAAGGCAGAACGCAACATTAATTTTCCAGACGTGACATTTGTGGCCCAGCATCTTCAGTCAAAAGTGATTTCTATCTCTCCACAATACTGTGTTATTCAGTTGTTTTAACAATTTATATTAAAATAATACAATGTCATGGACATACCTCTAACATTTTACATTTTTAATACATACAGTTGTTAAAAAATACACTGAATATGAGTTATGACCATCAGGTATAAACATTGACCACCGCAGCAAAATCAGTTTTCTTTGTTGGTGAAAACATTTGACATGCTGTCAAAAAAAGTTGCAAGAGACAGTTTTTAAATAGAGTTGAAGTCCCTCATTTTGTAGTCTCAGCACTAAGTCATCTAAGACTCAGACAACTATGATACATCTTAGGGCCAGAGTTCCAAGATGAAATATTAATCAGAGAGGTAGCTTGCCAGGCCGCTGTCACTCTCCTCTCATTCACAGGACTTTGGACTTGTTAGCCAGGTAGCTACAGGCGAGGCCCCGTGGTTTAAACTGTACACAGAGTTGCTGAGTGGGCAGGTGTCTTTGCGTGAAACCTCTCTCTTGTTTCCCTGGACTAACTGTTTGTATTGCTCTGCCTCTGATCATGAAGGGTAACCTTAATCGCGGTGGGTGAAGCCAATCTTTGGGAGCTGTCATTAAAACGGCCCCCACGGGCATGGTTGTGCGGTAGTAATTTTCCACTCAGGGCTATTGAAGTCTCCATCTGAAGATTTACTCCTTTATTTTCGCTTTTCAACCAGCAGGCTTCAAATCTCCCCCATCTTAATCCTCGTTTGATTGAACATGACAGCACTGTAACTAAACTTGAAAGGGGGCTCAGAATACATGCTGCTGTTGTGACTTTTCTTTGGAAGTAGCATCAGCTACTTTTCGGGACGCTCGAGGAACCAACATTTGCTGAAATCCTTGATGTTGAAGATATCTTCTTCTTTCGTGCACTTAACGGACACATAGATACCTTATATGAATAAGTCCACCATTTTATTCTGTCTTTTTGTGTTGTTGAATTTACTATTTTCATTTGGTCCCCTGTGTTTGAGGTGGTGGAGAAAACAAAAGTAGAAGCTTCAGACCAAACTGTGATGGACTTGGGGCAATTATACTTAATTGGGTCCGATTGGTTCCCTTTCAGCTTGTCCACTCACTTCCCAGTTGAGAGTGATTTGGCTGGGAGTCAGGACTGGAGTGATTCCATTGCTCCTGGCATTTGGTGAACTTTCACTGAGCACTGGCTCGCATGGTTTCTCCTTAACCAAGCCCTCGCCTCACTGTGACTACTGCCTTAATGCAGCCGAGCTCACAGTTACAGCTGCTCACCTTTGGAAAGGGCCCGGCTAGACTAAGAAATAAGGATCGCAGCGATGTGTTGAAATCAAAACAGTTGAATAAAGAATCTATGAAACGTCTCCTAACTTTAAGTTCTGTGTTATGATCTTACAAAAAATATTGTAAATTATTGATTACATGATATGAACAGGATGCATTTCAAATCATTCAATATGGTGAGTATGAATATGTGTTTTACGTCAGAAGAGAACAATCCTAGTGTGCTGCTGCCTTCTAGTAATCGCCCACGACATTGTGTGTTCTCATTTAGGGTCTTCCTCCTGCTCCTCGATGCTGCTGCAGACTAATAAGCTTGTCCTGTAATCACGTTAGCCGCCCTGTCGGCCCCAGCCAGGGGACCTAATTGGGACAGAGCCTTGGACAAAGTGAAAATTAATAACTTTTGTCAAGCTCCTGGCGCATTGTCTTATGAAGCAGCGCAGGTCAATTATAAAGCGTGATACGATAAGGTCCAAGTAGCAGAGGAGAGCTGACTCAATTAGGACAGGGACTGGACTGGTGAGCCCGCAGTCAGATAGAGAGATTTCATCCCTAAGCTGCAGGTGAATGTGCTGCAGAAATGTGCTGTTAGTTGCATTTAAATGTCGTCTTGTAAATTAAGAGGACATGGCATCATACAGACCCACTGAAGACCTTCACTATCGGGAAACATTTTCTATCCCCACATCAAACGAGGTGTAATGTTTTTAAGCAGCTGCCTAACTCAGTGTGTATGTTTGTGTGTGCTGGTGATTGTGGACAGCTTGTGTAGCTGTCACTGAGATAGACTGTTCCCATGCAAGCAGTACAAGCCCCCGAAGCACGTATCAGTGATGCGCATCAAAGGAATTGTGTGAAAGCCTTTATAGTTGTAATGGATGGGCAGACGCCAAACTGGAAAACTCTTGATCTTTTCCCTTCCCTCTTTTATTTCTCCCTCCTGTGAAAGTGATGTGCGGGACCGAGTCCAGGAAGGATGTTAGCGTATCAGTGGGCAGGCTTATTGAAATCAGCCACTTCCTTTTTTGTTTTACACCACCATCATTAACGCTTTGTTTGTCATTGAGCTTTAAATAGCCCATGATCGAAACGTAGAATCCTGCAAACTTCATCTGAGCGTGCACGCTGCCTCTTGCGACTGCATCCTTCCTCCCCCTACATGTGCTAATAATTCGGAGTATCTCATTTCTGCCACAACACATGTAATTTAATTATCAGCTTTGCTTTGTGTCAATAGTGTCTGCAAAACACAACCGGCTCAGCGGCAGCCAAGAAGTGCAGGTCTGCAGATAATTTTCTCTGGAGAGGAAGAGCATACTTATCTTTGATTCAACATATTGTCCCCATGTTTCCTCTCATCTCACTACCGGCCTCCCCTGTTGCTTCCCTTTGTTCAGATACTGACTAACCTGTCCCACTTTTCCTCTGAATGTGACACAATCTTCTGCTGCACGTTTTGTCACATTGTATTGTCGTGTGGCAGTATTTATTGTGGAATACAGATTCCTTATGGCTGAGGATATCTGGATCTTCACCAAATCTTTCAATATCTATGTATGACTTAAATATTATTTGACAAAGCGGCAAGACGGAACTTCATTTTGAACGGTGTTTTCTGTTGATTCATGGACATTTGCACTTCTGTTTGAGGGTAGTGGGGTATCATAAGAAGGACCGGAGCAGAGTATTTCACAGTTCACTTCCATAACCCAGAAACTGATGGGATGGCACTTACTATGCCGAACAAATGTGCAAACACATGCAGAGAGTTTAGGGAAAGTGGCCAGAATGGGACTGAGCCCACAACGCCAAGAAAGGTTTCTCATTTTCCCGTTCACTTGGGAAATAACACAATAGTGAGCTGACAAAAAAAGAATTAAATGATCTGAACTGTGCTGAATTAAAGTGAATTCAATACAGTGACTTGACTTCGACGGTATCCTATTCTGAGCGGTGAATCCGATGAGATGTTACTTTAAATGCCTGACAAAACCACTAGTGTGTTGTTTAGTAGTCCCAATGCTTGAGGCACTGCTACCGCTCCTTCTCCAGCACCATGAAACCGATCTAATAGCCAGTACATGGTCACATAATGTGATACTGTACGCATCACGCTGTAACATGAGGCAGATGTCTCGATCTGTACTTTCCAAGTGTCCCAATTCAATCTTGGGCTTCATCTGTGTGTAACCTAGTAAGCAGTCCCTCCTGCAACCGCATTATTGTTCTCTCCCATCACTGTTCCTTCTCGTGGAAGTCTCAACTCCCTTCCATACAGGTAATGCAGACAAATGGGGCTTTAATGCTATTCACGGTCCCATCCTACATTCCCTCGCTTTGTCATCAGTTTGCCTCTGGTTTAAACGCATTTCTCGACCTTAAGCAGCACTTTATTGTGGCGTGTTATTTTGTCCAATTGGATTAAACGGACTGTAACTAGGAATCCGTTTGAACCTGATCCTTGCTCAAGCTTCCTCAGCCAACTCCATTAACTGTCATACTTGTCCAGAAGGCCTCCTGTGCAATGGCCAAATGTGTAAGTTGATTCATCATCAATAACCATGGTGAGAGAACTGCACAGTCTTTAAAAAGTAAAACCTTATATTTTACGTCTTCCCTCTGAGGCAGCAGATCAAATCAGCAACAGCGCAGGCTCCGCTCTAATATGTTTAAACACTGATGAGACGCAACTCTAGACTCCCCTGAATGGGACCACGGCACTCTCACTCTCAGTGTCTCAGCGTAAAGTGGTCTCATCCATGAAGTTATGAGCGTAGACACAGGCACCGGTGCTAGTTTACCCACATTAGAGGCTCCTTATCGGGGCTTTCGAGACCCATCCCCTTCTCACATCTCCATCATGAAATACTTTTCTTTTCTGTGGAGTGGTCTCCCTCGTGGAGCATTGAGAGGGGAGAGGCAGAAGTTTGGGCGTATGAATCCCTGTGGTGAGTACTCTTTGGGCTTATTCCATGGATCTGCCCCTGCTGCCTGTTGGGACTCTTTCTTGATGCTAGAGTAAGAGGACACCAATGCCCTGAGCAGCCCCTCAGATTTATTGAAACTTCATGTCCTGTCCCGGTAGCTCATTTGTCAGGAGACCTAATTTACACTGGCCCTTAAGACTAATTGCAAATTTGCGGAAAAAAATGCTGATGTCGTTGGAACTGAAGAGGCCTTTTTGCCCCTCCCTCAGTGTCCCTTGCCATGCATTCGCTAATGCGTTTCATCTGTAGAGCATAAAATAGACAGTGTTTCTTTCCTGCGTGTATGTGTGTGTGTGTGTGTGTGTGTGTGTGTGTGTGTGTGTGTGTGTGTGTGTGTGTGTGTGTGTGTGTGTGTGTGTGTGTGTGTGAGGGAAAGTGCTAAGAGAGCTAAGAGAGACAGAGCGGTAGAGGTGTGTGAGAGAGAAAACGCTCCAAGATAAACCCCAAATGGGACTCCTTACAAACAGGAAATCGTGACAAAAACACAAACATTATTTACTGTTTAGTTCAATTCGAGACCAATGCTCTCCCATATTCCCTATCAAGTTATCAAGGCCAGAAACAAACCCCAAGACACAGGGCCACATGGCACTGTCTATTCTTGGCAACCAGCAGACACCACATGACAATTAGCAGTACAATTATCCCAGCCACTGGGTAGCTCTATGTGCAGATGGCAATTGCTCCTAATGAGCGTACTTCAATAAAGCAGAAATATGCATATGAAATATAGAGGGGTCTGTATCAAATTGCTATTGTATAGATTTTTTTTAACATAAAATTCTGCATTTCTGCATTTTATTTCTTCATATACATTGCAGCTGCATCCATAACGATGGCACGATTGCAAGTATGGTTTCATGGAAATGTCTTAATCATGGGAGGGCAGATTCCTGAGGTTTCTGCAAATGTTTCCCATAAATGCATAATGTTTCAGGCAGTTAAATAAATCTTAGAAGAAGGAAGGTCTGATGTTAAAGACAGATCATGGTTTCACCCTGACCGTTGGATCACATTTCATTTATAGGTCTTCCAACAATAACGTTTATATCCTTAAGAGGGTGTGAAGTGTTTTGGGCTAAATGGCAGAGCTGTGGTGGGCAGTAGATTTGAGTGTTCTGTGCAGATGTGAGTGCAGAGCACATGCTGGTTGATTTGAGGGATAATATGCAACCACATGACTCAATCAGGAGATCTCCTCCCTTCATCAAGGTTTTGACACATTCAGCATACTTTGTGGCCGCTTCACATGCAAGTATTTAGAAACTGGCAGATTCTTGTCATGGAGTACATGTTTCAGGAAACCTCTCCATGTGTGCTCACTTTTCAAAGTGGAACCATGTAGAATTTTGAGTTGAGGGTTTCCAGTAATTGTTATGTTTTCCAACTCTCATCAATTCACTTTTAGTCCTGCAAAGTCTTAAACACCGTCTTGAAAGAATTGTTGCTTGAATGCAGCACACCTAGACACACATGTAGAAAAACCTCGTCGTTTTTTTTTAAGACGCAGTTTTGGCAGAGTATTTCAGCGGCAGCACATATGAAGAGAAAGAGAGAAAAAACATTGCAACGGGGGAGTTTGAAGGGTAGAGCAATTATCTGATTACGAAAAACATTATATGTCAAAAAGAACAACAACATGTAATTGGCTTGGTGTGTTAGAGCTGCAGAGGGCCAGATGTAGAAACGTGTGCATGCCTGTCAATGTAATGGCTAACAGCTTGACCACATAGTCCATAAGGCTTGCACCAGGAGGGCTCAAACAGCAATAAAATCCAATGCTAGCATTTGTTAGTACTAGACACTCCAATTTGATTGGTAAAATTCACACTCTAATGGGCTTATAAAGGATTTCTTGGGCCCAGAACAATGAGCTGGAGGGCTAGAGCAGTGCCAGGTCATGGACACCCAGCGATTCACAACATCCCCCCCTTCTGGGCATGCTTAGTTTCCTCCATATCCACCAGTTACCCTCTGCAGCTCTCTTTAAAAGCCAGTCGGGATGTTCCAAAGGTATTTAATAGTAGTGGTGGTGGAGGTGGTGGTGGTGGGGATTTCTGGACCTCCCACACACAGGTTCAACCAAAGAGCCATGGTATCACCCCACCCCATCCCTCTCTCTATCTCTCTCTATCTCTCTCTCTCTCTCCCTCTCTCGTTCTCTCTTTCTCTCTGACCATATGTGCAAGTGGAGGAAAAAAAGCTCTTTAACCAGAGGCACCTTTCTCTTGCACCTTGCCCAGTTGCACCCCTTTCTGGTGAAGACAACACAGAGGGATAGAAAGCCCACACATAGGGAACACATTTACCCAGGCAAAGGGCCAGAGCACTGCATTCCCATGGACCTGCGAGGGGAAAGAACTGCAGAGCACATTTTACACGTAAATATTCAGAATTGGATGTGGCACATCCTCTCTTTTTTTTTTCTTTGTCCTTTGTTTCCCCTCCTCTCTGTTTCTCACGTCTCATCCCCGTCACTCAAATCAGAATTTCGATGTTTTGACTGGCCACATTGGCCACGGGGGCCAAGACAGGAGTAAAACAAAAGCAGAGAAGGGGTTTGCATTCATTTGATTTTGATTTGTATTGCATCAGGACTTCAAACTTACATTTTATGTCTGTTGGTCACAAAACACAACCAGTGTTACCTCATGGCTTAGATATTTGGACTTATGCAGGAGGAAATGTCCAACTCCCTCGGTGTAATTACGTGCTCTGTTTGTATTTGTTCTTGTATATTTGTGTCTATGTCTATCGAACTGTCAGATGTGACTTAACGCCTCAGGGTTTGTTTGGTTTTGAGTACTGAATGTGAATGTGTACAAGCCTCGTTGCCTCCTGAGACCATTGTGTGGAGCCACATCTCTGGTTCCCTTTTGCGATACTGATCTTTCACACATGTAACTGGCCCTCTCCATCAGCATTGGCATTGGCATGTCTGTCTGTTGTTTGTTGCGGCTGTCAGTCTTTTGCATTTGCTGTATTGCTGTATTTAATACTGCAAAACTAATCGCCCACTATGACCATTACAGTTGAACTTAAGCTTTGCTGTTTTTTTGTGTGAATATGTACTGTATCTGTTTTTGGAATAGCAATTTAGTGTGTATGTGATCTCAATTTTAGTGTGCGTTTCAT
Organism: Myoxocephalus aenaeus; assembly: GCA_038501785.1. Lineage (NCBI taxonomy): Eukaryota > Metazoa > Chordata > Actinopteri > Perciformes > Cottidae > Myoxocephalus > Myoxocephalus aenaeus. Next base: position 4,446,570 of record JBAMJR010000089.1, read on the forward strand.
CCCCAGTGGTGGTGATGGTGGCAGTGGTGGGATTATGGAGTGGGTGTTTGCTCCCTTTCAACAGTCTCTCCACATGGCCTCCTGCCTCCTTTGTCTTTTTATAGCCTCCTTCTGGGAGACGCTGCACTCTCCCCGAATGCAACACAAGCCAAAACACCTCTCAGTTCCTTCGCCAGAGCCCGTTACCCAGGGAATACTGTGATTCCTCCCATACTTTTCTACACTCACCTTCTCTCATCTCTCATCCCCCCACCTCCAATCCCTCTCCCTTCAACCTGGGCTGGACACAGATTTTAGTTTTTGGAGCATGAGGGTGATATGTGAGTCATAGCGTTACATCTGAAACTCAAGCCTTGGGTTTCAAGGATGACAAGTTTAACCTCCTGTGTTGCTGAATTATGATAGTCACCTTTCAGTCACATTCATTTCATCAGAGTAATTTTGCAGTGGAAAGCATATGGATCATTCTTTGCACTATGAAATCATTCGGACAACTTTGCTGATTGATTGTAAAAGTATATGCTCCCCCGTATGTGCCGTATAACGAATGTAATTTATTATTGTCAGCTCCACATCATTGTCTGAGAGAAAGCTTCTCTTTAAAATCACATTGTGATTGTGGCATGACATAACATTTTGGTCTCAAGGCCATTTTTACATTAAAGAAACCTACCTTATTGAGAGGCCCAGTGGAGCTCATCGTTTTACATCAATAGTACAGTACCACTCCTACTGTCCAGTCGGACTGCTTGTTTTCACTCTTTAAAATATGAAAATCAACCTGCAGAGATTTGGGACAGGTCATCTATCACAGTGATAGTTTGCGGTGATTATCTTTATATTTTAGCGTTCTTGGTAGCGAGAAAAGATCTCTTGGTAAGGTGTTCATTGATCTACCAACATGCAGGTATTTGAGAGAAATGTGATGAAGAGCTTTATATTCATGTGCTATTTCGTCAGAAGGTCTTTCCACCTAAGGAACACATTGAACAAATGAATATAGTCAACACATATTTGCTTAATGCAGATATATTAGTATTGGTGTGTAGCAACACAAGCTTAAATAATTCCATGTAGGTCAGAGGTAATTTGTAACCAGCGTCACCATTATATAGTTTGTCCGTCGGGAGTGAAAAGTGGATTTTTCATATGTAAGACGTCCCACTTAGTATGTTTATTGGTCACAATTCTATAAAAAAATTAAAACAAATCAAAGTTTTTTTTAATAATTTTTTTACTCATATGAATATTAGGCCCAGAAACTCAGTATCAGTTAGGATATATTACGAAGGTCGTGGATATTAGGGTAACTCTAATAACTGCATATTAAGTAATAAATAAGGCTCTGTTTACTTTGTATTACTTTTTAGTACTTAATTCACTTAAGTCTACCAGTTCATTTCATCAACATAGCAAAATGAATGGAAACCACTGGCTGCCCAGTTTCTGCTGGAATAGGCTCCAACCCACAGGACCCTGCACAGAATACGAGTATATAAAAAATGGATGGATAGGTGGTAAGTTGAAACTGACCAGAAGGTAGACAATTAATCAAAAGAAAGCATGATGTGCTTTTGGAAGAGGTTAGCATGCAATGATATAACACACTGTATGTGTTAAGTTAATGGGCCATTACAAGCAAAACCAGCTCCATGGCCTGCAGACTGCAAGGGTAAAGGAGTTTCTCTTTGTTTTCCACACAGGCCTCATTGACCACATGAGCCATTTCTTAGTTTTGGTATTTCATGTGTCTACATTTTAGATAACTTATTGACCCTTTCCCCGTGTGCTGGCTGCTTTGCACACCCAGCCCATTCCTAACTGGGCCTGGCCTTCTTCCTGTCTCTGTCCCTCACCACACCCACCCTGCACCCCTGTGTGGCATCAGACATACAGGCGTGCCACTACGCTGACATGGTCGTTTGTCTTCTGACCGCCGTGGCATATGGAGAGGGCTGGCACTGCACAGATGTCCACTAAGTGCTGATGAAGGGAGTGAGGAATGGATGGGCTGGGGCTAAGAGGATCTTTGCCGGTGCTGCTGGAGCCTGGTACTCTGCCCTGCTGGTGTTATTAACTTTACTGTGCTGAGGAGGGGGGGATGAGGCTATTCAATAAAGTATGTGTTTCCAGATATCTAGGAAAGCGAGTGAGCATGTGTTTGCTTTCTCTCTCTCTCCCTCTCTCTCTCTCCCTCTCTCTCTCTCTCTCTCTCTCTCTCTCTCTCTCTCTCTCTCTCTCTCTCTCTCTGTGTCCGTATCTCTCTACTATCTAAAATACTTGTATGTGTGTTCAGGCTAGTGGGTGCAGCTGTAGTGTTCTGGGGAGAAGGAGGGTGTGGATTAAAGCCGTAGGTAGAGCAGAGAGAGCCTGAAAAGAATAATTTGCAGCTTAAGGGCAATAGCTTCAAAGTCATGAATCCTCATGGGTGAGCCAGCCAGGCTCTGAACCTGTCAGTGGTAACTTACTCCTCGGATAGCACGCCAAAGACTTCAATAATGACATCACCCATGCGTGGGGGTAGTGGGTAGGAGCTGGGGTGGGGTAAGGGAGAGCCGAGAGAAAGGGCCAGCTTTCAGGGGTGCGAGCGCGGCCCTTCAGAGTACTTTGGAGTCCCGCTTGACGAGGGCTTTGCAGCTTCCTGATACCGGCCTTGTTGTTCTCTGTGCGGATTGGCCACAGAAGCCACCAGGGTGGCTTATCAGATTTATTGGGGCTTAGCGGTTGACGTTCAGAGTGTCTATGTGTGATGAAGTGTGTGTGTGCGGAGGAACCGGATGAATAGGGAAAGGGTCATCCCTCTAACAATCCACTCGTCCCAGTTAATTTAGACAGCACCCTAGGGTCTGACAGTGAAGAGGCAAGACTTTGCACCGCCCCTCACTGGAGTCCTTAAGACTTGAGAACAGCAAAGCGCTTATAATGCGTCTCACATAAAATCCACCTTTTTTCCCCCTTTTGATAATGCTGTAGTGGTAATAGTCATGAGGTGAAATTAAATTTGACAGAGCTGTAGTTATCTCACCATGTGCACCTACTCTATGTTATACTATGGGCAACATGATCAAATTCTGTACTGCCTAATACCACAGTCTGTCTGCATCCAATTGGTAAGTTTACCACAAACTAATAGGATGTGGATATGTTACCTTGAGTCGCGGTGTTCTTGGAGAGGAAAGTGCGGACCGCAATCTTGTCTCTGTCAGGTTTCCCAAGCTTAAGTTTCAGACACACACTTCAAAGTCCCTCTAATGAGTGGAAAAACATTGCAGGCTCCTGCACGACATTAAAGAGTGCCATTTTTTTTCTCCCTCTGTGTGTTGTTGCTGCGTTATATTTCACAAGCGTTCCCTTCCAAATGTTAGCAACTCATTTTCACCTCCAGCACAAACAAACAGTGAAGTATCACCCATTGTAGCCAGTATCAAAGGCAACATTTGTTTGCAATAAAATGCGGGTTTGAAATAGCTCCAACACAGATTTTTGTGCTCTAACACTGGGCCAACATTTTTATGCCATAGAAATCAAAAAGGGGAGATGGCTGGAAGAAAGAAGGCAATATATAAAGCATGTAATGGAACTGCCAGACAAACTACACATACTTCAGTTTTATTTAATTGCTCAATTGCAAAAGCTTTGTTCTTGCTGCTGTCATCTTTTCAGATATTTTTTTTTCTTCATTTTGATCGGCACCGTGTTGTTTGGAGAACTTGGCCCCTATTAAAAGCATATCGAATTTGGGACGTGCTTTCCAGCCTCCGTAACAGATATGGAGAATCGATAAGAGCATTACAAGGCTGTGACAGAATGACCCCCACCCCCGCTCCTCTCATGTCTAAAAGGATGGCCATGTGACAAAGGGTCTCGCTCACACTCCTGAGATCCTATCCAGGACAGATCACATTATCTGTCGGGTGGCATAAGTGGCCATTAACCCTTTGGTGACACTGTAGGGCAGAGCATGGTGGCTGAACAGACCGTTTGATTAAAACCATAAGCAGATCCAGCCAGAGCCTGTTTAAATACACCGAGATCTGGATGCACTGCTAGTGTTGTGTTTCTGCTACAAGCTATTTTGACAGCCAGTTTCTGGCCTCATCAGTATCTGTTTCTCCACGGTCTCAGTCGCCTGAGCCGCATTTAGCTCCCTCAGCATCAGTACCAATTCCATCTAGGGGTAAAAATGTAAAAATTCTCCCTCGACTCATTCCCAGGTGGTGTTTGTGAGAGAGAGAGAGAGAGAGAGAGAGAGAGAGAGAGAGAGAGAGAGAGAGAGAGAGAGAGAGAGAGAGAGAGAGAGAGAGAGGAATAGTTCAGGGAGACATGCAGAGAGACGGAGAGGATAAAAAATGAGCACTGGGGTTTGTTCAGGTTCAAGATGCATTGTGTCTGTTGGCAGCTTGTTGGGCCAACATTGTTTGACGTTCTACCCCTAGTGCGTTTGTGAGCCTTTGAGGGCTTTATGGCTCGGTGTGACTCTGCCGCCAATAGGTTCCAGATGCCGCCGGTGTGGGAACCGGGGAGTGGAGCAAGAAGGGAGACAGGGAAGAAGCATAACCAGGTGTGACCCATTGCAATCTGGGATGTTCTCCATGGATATTGAGACTAATATGCATGCGTGTGTTGAAGAAACAGCGGGATGCAATATGTTCTCAATCTGACACTGGACAGACAAATAGACAGGTAGACCGACTTGTTGGACACACAAAAACACATACTATCATACGTAATCTTTTTTTGTGAACTCCGTATTTCTTCACTCCTGCAAGTAGCCCGTGCACCCACCCTCTGCCAAGGCACGGAGTTCATGGTTTGAGTCTCGTTGTTCAGCACATTTGCTGCTGGCACCAGTGAGGTCCAACATATGGCAGCACTCTGAGCCTTCAAGCCCAGCGTTGGGGCTCCGAACAGAACCTGCCAGCTCCACAGTGGCCTACTGTAAGGGAAAATTGTCAGCAGGACCATTTAAGGTCCCAAACCACAAGGACTGATAAATGTCTGCATTCCTCTACGCAATTACCTTCAATCCAGTGTCCCTTTTCCAAGGGGCCAGGAAGGAAACAACAGAGCTCAGACCGGCTACAGCGCTTAACTGGTAAAAAAACTAAACAGAAATGCTCTGTATGTTTGCTAAATGAAGTATGGTTCTGCTGTGTGTGATTTAAAAAAGAAAAAAGATGGGGGTGGAAAGAGGTGGAGTCGAGTTCAGCCAATGTGTTTTTCATTTGAAAAAAAGGTAAAATATACTGGAGGGGAAATTTGCATTAGCAAAAAGTGTACGGTCACTGAGGAGAGTATACGTTGTATGTAAATTGTCTAAGTTCATTGCAGGCTTATTTAAATTGTATTGTTGATATCAGTGTGGTCACAACATACAGTATATACCTCTACTGAACTAAATAGACAATATTGAAAGACACGATCAGGGATTTCTGTGGAATACTTAGAAGTGGACACAGTTGATTTTGTTTTGCCAGGTATATAAATTCAATAAGCACATTCAAATTAGAGCAAAACAATAAATGTGTGAGTTGTTTGACATATTGACATAATTACTGCACAGCTGTTGTAGCACGTATGAGAAATATTTTTATTACAAGTTGTTGGATTTACCAAAAGCATGTTGTCATGCTGCAGTACTCACAGCATGTCCCAGAAAAATGTTCGCGGTGTTGAACAACACTATTTCATCACGTGAAAAAAAGAAGAAAAAAAAAAGAAAAAAAGAAAAAGAAGCTTATTCTCATTTTTGACCATTTTGTGTAAACTAGTTTATTTAAAAAGGTACAACTTTAGGAGGGTTTTTGGTCTTTTATTGTTTCACTGCAGGTGTTCTGGGTCTGATAAAAAATAATATTTAAATAACTGGCGTTTTTCTTTTGGGGTCCTTTTTGGGGATTTTGGTCTTTTATTGTTTTACTACACGTGTTCTGGGTCAGATTTATATTTTTTAATGAAAATAACTGTTTTTTTTGTTGCTTTTTCTTATGAGGCCAAATACTAAACCATGGTTAATGTACATTGACAGAATTAGAGTAAGCAATTAATATCATAAGCCTTGGACCACATTCATTTTGAAACCGCTGCGGTATGCTATCTAAAGAAAAACTTTTCCTTTTAGGCTCGTTATAGAAAAATAGTACCTGCGAGTGTTCTCCAAGGGCTGCTACTGTTGTCGATAATCCCTTCCTCTTCAATCCATCATCTGCAAAATAAACACAGGCCACCCCCACCTGTGTCTGACTTAGAGGGGTGAGGGCCCGTTAACCTGCTCACACAGGCCACCGGCTCGGGCTGCCGATTCCCCGCCTTTCTGTTTAGATTATTTCCACGGAGGCGGGCGACTCTCTTGTGTCACTGATAAGAGCGCAGTAGGGTGGTGGCAAGAGGGTCAAACCGCAAGGGGAATAAAAAACTCAGGAAAACAACGAAAAAAAAAAATCTTTATCCCCTAGAAATAGTACTTTTCCCCCCAAACTTCTTCACCATGGCGCAAGGCTATTACACTGATATAAATTCTTCTCCCTCCTCGACAGTCTGGCCCTGAGTACGCGAGGGGCCAGAGTCTTAGCCACATCTCAAGCTAATTTACAAAGATCCCGAATTATTCTCTTATCTTGGGCTTTAAAGGTTGTAAGGTTGATTAACAAGGCTCTGTCCTGTTTATCAGTTTGGGGCTGGGTGTGGAAAATAGCCTCCGATAAGTGCACAGACCATTAAACATTCTATTTCCCCTAATATTTGTCGGCAACCATCTGCTTAACTGATCTCCCTTCACTTTAATTAAAAGGGATTCCCGTCTTGTTGGGGTCATTATGTGCTGGCAGACGCCAGGAGAGGGGTTTGTGATGAGTTCAGCGTTCCCTCTGTCCCTGGGTTGCCAGAGGGCTTTTTTCATCCTCTCTCCCACCCTCGTCGGAGTTAACCCCTTCCTATCCTGCTGCACTTCCACCTTGTTATTTAGCGGGTGAAGCAAACTGAAGAGTTAGTAAGTCCAAACAATTTTAAAAGAGATCCAGCGTGTGCTCGTGCAAACTTTTCTCCTCACCAGGGCAGTGTATAGATATTCACACTATCTCCCTCAACTCCGGGGCATGAGACTCTGGCTGTAATGGTTTGATTTGCCCAACACTAGTTGGATCGATGCAGCTGTTTACAGTTTCTCCCTCTCTCATCCCTTTTGTCTTTTTTCTAATTTAGTGTTCCCAAACCATGGACAGGGGTCTGAGTCTGTCTGCTGTGCTTGCATCTTCGCACTCCTCCCCACTCTCCATCACTGTCCATTGATGTTTTTCCCCTCTCTTTCTTTCCTCCTCTTCCTCTCTCCTTCCTTGGTTGGTCTTGGAAAAAGAGCTGCATGCCTCCACACTTCTGGACAAGACTGATGGCTCGTCAATAGCATTAGCCAGCATTGCAGGCCTCACTGGTGTAGAACCAAATCAATAAGGCCCAGTAAAAAGTCTTATATGTGTATGTGGTCCATCCTAGCCAAGGCTCATGTTACCACAGATGAGTTTTTATAAGAATTCAGCAGTGACCATCTATTTTATTCCCTTTAACCCCACATTTTCTGAGCAATGCACTAGCAATTAATAAGTGCTTCTGCTCACAGTTATTCAGTCTCTTTTAGTATAATTATGAATTGCACCTTTCAAAAAGTTGAAAGAAATGTCTCTGTTCATTGTTACATTAAATATGGATATTTAAATTTAGCAGCTCTGAGATGAAGTAGGGGAATATAAAAATCTTTACTGCTCTTCTCCTCTAAATTCTGGTAATTTACCTCTAATTATAGTGGGCAATTACAATAAATTAGTCCTCAATGAAAATAGATTTTTGCTTTCAGTGCAATGACGATGGTGAATGGTTTGTGAGCATATTTGAGTGATCTTTCTGACGATACACTTCACATGTTGAAACGAAATACAGAAATAACATTTACGAATTTGAGTATCGTGTATATAGCTCATAGAATTATTGGTCTGTATTTTTATGACCTTCACACCCTCACTTATTTGTTTTTACTGATAATTTCATACAGAAACAAATACTGACCTTTTTGAGCCGTGAGAGATTCACACAGTGAAGTATTGCAGAGTGATGCAATACTGTCTGGTTGATATGGTCGCTTCTTTATACATCCTTCACTGACTGCTGTTTACTATTGATATGGCTCATATTAAAACAAGTTTTTCAGAAGTTGCTTAATTTGTTGCTGAAAGGGATAAGGATTTTATTAAGTTGGTTCTTTTCTCTGTGTGCCTAGTTTAGGTAACACTTTTACTTCACGGCTTGATTTTTCTTCAACCCCCCTATTGCATGACATTGCATGTTCTGTCTGTAGTGGAATTGGTTCTTTCTGACAGCTGACTTCCTTCCACAGTGAAAAGACGTGCAATTCTGTTGAACTGCAGACAGGACAGTACATGATACGTGTAGACATTTACAGCCGAAATGCTTCACAGGCACTATTGACTTTCATTTGAAATTTTAAGATAAGCTCTGTAACATGTAGCCATGTCTCAGTCGCTTAAGTTTCACTGCTGCTCGTGGCTGGTAACGGGAGCCGTGTCCTATTTATTGTCCTATATATACTGTACTGTACTTGCCCCTAAATGTGAAGGTGAATGTGAGCTAGTGATTTGTCTTTTTCTCTGGCAGGCACAGGTTTACAATGCTCGAATAACAAATGTGATATCTTATTATAAGTCAACCATACTTAACTCTGATATGGTATTCTAATTTGCTTCGTTGTGTTTGGAAACATTTAAACCCAGCACAGACTGATGCAGACTCTTCAATGGACTGACTCTAAGGTCAGACAGGCAGATGGACTGATGGACATCTTTGCCCTGTCTACCCCCCCTCTCTCCTCCCCCCGGCAGCACCCTTTCCAGTTCAGACACAACAAAAGCTCGCCCTGTCTGTCTGGTTGTCTGTATGTACACACACAGCAAAGAGCTCTGCTTCTCAAAGGTCAGCCGGGGCCGAGCGTGTTTGTCAGGCCAATCGATGGCCTGCCGCCGCCAGGAACATGCACAGCAGCGGGGAGGTCATCGTAGCGGCGGACAGCGCCCACCACCTCCCTGGTGGGAGGTCGTCGCCAAGAAAGGGCGAGTGTGTGTGTGTGTGTGTTGTGTGTGTGTGTGTGTGTGTGTTGAAGATGGGTGGCTGAGGATATCTGTGAAAAGTGGGGGGAGTATCTTTTACTAACCCTGCATATAATCAATACCATCTAGGGCTATTATTCTGAAATCTAGTGTGTGTGTGTGTGTGTGTGTGTGTGTGTGTGTGTGTGTGTGTGTGTGTGTGTGTGTGTGTGTGTGTGTGTGTGTTGCGTACTTATCAACAATGACAGGATCAAGGAACTGGTGTGTGACAAAGAGGAATGGTGTCTAATTCAAGGTCAATACGGCCTGTGTCACTCCTTCACATTCACAGAGGGGAGGGAGGAGGCATTATGTTCCTGTTGGTTACCAGAGCAAACATGACATCCCTGCTGGAGCTCATATCAATTTGTAATTTGACCCCCAGTCACAGCAAATGATGTCAGCACAGGCCGCTTTTTACAAAATGACCCTGCACTTGTCCGTTGTCGTTGTCAATCTCTGTCTACGATGTCACTTTGTTCTTCTATTGTCACGCTTTTTTTTCTTCTTCTTTGACTGATGTTAATATTCATAGATGTTAATATTCTTCATTTCATGTGGAGACATACATGAAATTGTTGATGGTTTGCTAGATCTTTTTAATAGAGGGAGGAAACAGATGTTCATTTCAAAAGGCATGTGTTGTTTTTTTTGCATATTCTGTGTTGGTTTTTTAGGTATACCGAAAACATTAAGGCAGTTTTAAGTACTTTTAGTATACATTTCTTCCCATTACATATATGCTTCACAAGGGTATTTAATTTAATTTCAGCATATGATGCTATATGTCCTTTGTTTCCCTCTGTCAGTGACCATCTTACTAATTTGCTAAGACCAGCAGCACCTTCTCCTCATGCCAGTACATCTTTTAATAACTCTATTAATCTAATCGTCCACTAATTGGTCAAGATAGCCTTTTCCCTTGTGCTTTTTATCATAGAGCAATTAAGAGCGCGGTAAAACCTGCTGAAATCAGTGTCTTGTTAAAATGGCTTGATTGACACGTTGTTTCGGGGCTCTGCATTTTTTTCTGCATTATGGAGAAGCTACTCTAATAAAATGAAATATAACAGAATTTGAATAAAATTGCGATGACAAAATGCCAGTGACTGATAAATCTTTAATATAAAAATTGTACAAGAATTCTGATACAAATTACAAGAGGTATTTGGACAAAATATGAATAAAATTCCATTTACATCCCAAAACCCTTATGCATTTTATGCAAAAACCATAGACAGTTATAATACAGAAACAAATACAAGAAAGGCAAAAAAAGAAAAGAAATAAAAGAAAGAAACAAGAGTCTTTTAAAAAGAGGACCATTTGTTCCGTCCCGTCTGCAAATGGGAAACACCTGTTTAGGTACATACAGTATTCATGAGGCTTCCAAATCACCATTTTGACACAAGCTCCTCTGCTCTGTTTGTTCTTTGCAGTGCGACGATGTAGCCATGCAACGTTGTCGAGTGCCAGTGCCATAACACAGGCTTTTTAAGACGCAAATGCATTGTATACACAAAAACACAAGTGAAAACATAAATCTAAATTCACTAGGTCTTCAAGCTTATTTATACTTTAAGACTGTAAAATATAATTGGCACAATGGAAAACAATAAATGAATTATTTCTCGACATTTCACAGGTTCCAGTTCAAATTAATGAGGGTATATTTTTTTGTAGAACATTTCACATCAGACTGAAGCATCTATACACATCTGTATTTTTCTTCTTTCTGCATATTTCTTATGATGTCCCATCAAACATTTGAATCCCGCTTTGTTCCATGAGCTACATAAACTGGACAGTTTGCATGCGGTGTCACCTCTCATCCTCTCCGCTTACACCTATTGTACTCACTCGATCCGTGACGTGAACAAAACGGACCGTGATTAACAGGTCAGCCGCTTCAGCCGTTCACCATCCGCTCCTCCCCTCTGTGTGCTATGTAGGTATTAGAGAATAATTGATGCCTGACGCTCTAATCAAATATTAAAGATTCACTCCAGTGGTCTCGGCCAATGAGGCGCTCTGAGTGACGTGTTCTTGCAGGATCCACAGCCCCGGTCACTCGGTAGCAGAATGCACTTGGGCCCATGTGCTTGGAGAAGTGAGAAAGACTGGGATTGGATTGGGCGCTTTCTCAGAGGAGAGGGTGGAAATTGGTGGTCATTTCTCAGAGGAGAGCATAAGGGAGAAGAATGCAAAATGTGAGGGGTGGCTCGATCGCTCTCCAGCAGGCAATCTAGAAGAAGCTGGCGATGACTCCTGGGGAGTCCTGGCCCTGCTGCTCTCTTGCTCTCTCCTCTCCCTGTGTACCTCTCTTTCTCCGCCTTGTTAAGTGACTGCCGCAAGGCTTCAGCCAGACCACTTTCTAAGCCCAATCCCTTTCCACAGTCTCTCCCTTCTCTCTCTCTTGCCGTCAGTCTCCCTGTCTCCCAGAGGTTTGCATGTGTTCTCAGCTATGTTTTCAGCCTTTTGCAGCTCTTGAGCTCCGCTGGCATCACCAACACCATGCAGGACTCATAAGGAGTCCGTAGGAGGTGGGAGAAGGGTGCTGTAATCTCCTCTATGATATTCAGTTTTCAGCCTGGCACACACAAGTACACTGACAGAGGTCATGCACTGCAGCTGCTGCTTGAGAAATGGACAGCAAGGAACAGAACATAAAGAGTGTGGTAGAGTCGAGTGTGGTAAAACTTTTCTCAAATCAAGAAGGGCATAGAAGCTGAAGTTAATAGGGCAGAGCGCACTTACATTAAGATAGCATTTGATATGTTGGGTACGTACAGCTCCTCTAATTCTATGAGGTCCAAAACAAAAAGCTTGCTGGCTTTTTTTTATTTATTAGATTTTCTTAATTAAACAGTGTCCTCTTTTGGTATAAACGTCTCCAATAATTATGGGTTGGATATTTAAATTTAAATAATAATAATAATAAAAGCTTTGGACTTTCCATTCCTGACTCAGTGCTAGCTCACATCATTCTCCATAATATAATATTAGCTTTCTATGTAGTGGCAGCGGCAGCTATAATGTTAATGCAAGAGTTTCATTTCCTGTGGCGAGAATATTTCTCTGCCCCCATCTCCTCCACCGCTAGAGGTTAACAAGTCATCTTGTTCTTGTCATCTTTCTTGCCCGTAAGTAGGAAGCATGTGTGCGTGTGTGCCACTCTCTGTGTGCATGTGTGTGTGTGTTTTTATGGTTGTGTGTTAGAGAGACAGCTGTCAGCAGGGTTCCTGGAGTAGCACTTTTTGTTCCTGCCAGATCGAGGGCCGGTGGGATTGAATGAATGAATGAGGCAGCAAGCGCCTCAGTGAAACCCACTCCTGGGAGAAGGCAGGGGTTCCTGTACTCAATTTTCCCTTCACTTGGGATAAACAGGCAATTACCCATCCCTTTTTCCTATGCCATGGCCGTCCGGTGAACTTAAGCATACACTATTAGTGTGTGTCCCTGTAGGACCTGCGCTGTGGGGTGTGGAGGTGGTAAGTGAGTGGCGGGTTGAAGAAATGGGTAAGGCGGTTGTTAAATGACTGCGCTCTGACAGACAAAGAGAAAAACAGAATGAGAGAAAGGAATTGAATTAAATTATCAGTGACCCTGAATAAGAATAAGCACACATAGAAAAGGAATAGATGAATTGGATTCAACTAAAATGAATGGGTCAAATTGAATTGTTCAGAGCACACACACTATCTTCCCTTCTTTTTCTCTTTCTGTCAGTGTCACAGTCTTGTCAGCAACCTTGGAGCCTGGCAGTGTAACGAAGTGACAAGTGAGTTATTAGACAGAAGAAGCTGGAATGGCAGGGACGCCTCCAGGTAACGGAGAAGCAGCACATTTTTAATGATCGTTGCTGTCATCCTTTCCTCCCTAGTCAGCCTTCCACCTCCGCAACCTTTCCATCAGCCTCGGCTCTCTGTCTCGCTCCCTTTATCTCCGAGAAGAGAGGACTGAAAACTGCATGTGTCATAAAGGTGGAGTCTTAAAAAAAATAAAGAAATGAAATATTTCACTAGAATAGGTCATGTCTATATTGAAAAATGGCTTAAGAATGAAATAAATGGAACTCAACACTGTTATGGATGTAAGGTGTTGTGAATACTGTACAGCACACCACATATCACTGCATATTTCCCCCCTCTGTGTGTAGCACCAGTCAAGTAAGAGAAGATCTCCTTGTATAGTAACACAACGCATTGCTAATACATTGATAAACAAGTCAAACTGAGGAACAATCTCTATTTTTTGTCTTTTTACAAAAAATATTCTTATACTGGACAAAAACATCTCCATGAAGATACATCACCCACCAATAAATACCCCTTCCCGTGGCTACTTTGCCCAGTTACTGGAAATATTTGTACCGTAAGACAGTCATGGACATGTTCAAAATGTCTGCAAACAACAGCCAGGAAAATGGCAACATTTTTCAAGAGTACATTTGTAGCCGACACTCAGCAATGGCAACCGATACTGAAACTATTACAGCAAAAGATTTAAGACTCAAGTGCATCATATTAATCCAATGGGGCATGATTTACACACTGAAAGAGCTCTTCTTTAGCAAACATATTTGTTTTGGTCACAGTTGAATGACTATTTTCATCTTTTTTCTCTTTTCTTTTTCAAATGTATGGGACAGTCATATTTCATTAAGATGCCTTTTGTGAGAACAAACATGAGTTCTTGCACCAATAACTTATTTTGACAGTGTCACAATAATGTCATGCTTTACACAGATTTCTCCACTAAATTTCCTGAAGTAATTATCGGGATCATAACTGGCAACCATACACAAGTTAAACAAAAAAAGGAAGAGAGACTCTATCAATACCTAACTCCTTTTGTGTTTGTGAAAAAGCTGTTTATGTTCAGTCACACTTGGATTTGTTTTGAGGCAAGAGACTTTGGAGACGCTTTCTGAATACGTTGTTTAGCGACGTGGGCAGATCTCAGGTTTTGTTCAGGGAGGCAAGACGTTTCCTGTTGTGAAACTGTGTTTGAAACTGAGCACGTGCAAAAAGAAACTGGCACACGTATGTTGAAGGTATTATCATCTACCTTGGCACATCAATGACCCCGAACAACGCCTAAACTCACCATTGCAAAAGTCCTCATTATAATAATATTACACATCCCCTTGTATAGATGCAAAGTGCAAAAACTGAATTTGTATACTAAAGCTCATAAACATAACAGACAAAAAAAAAAAAAAAAAATAGAAATACAGAGAATGATATCAGTGTAGGAGCCTAAAAAAGCATGCCGGCAACCTCTGAATATCTAACAAGTAGATAAAACAAGTCACATGATATTCTTTTTTTTCCTAGGACTCAGTTTAAAACGTGTCTTTGGAGCTAACATAAATGAGTCAAGCTAGTAAGATGCTACCTCTTTCTTGCCTATAGCTGGAAGTATTGTACTGGACTGTAACATAAAACCATAACGAGAGAGAAAAAAGAAGCAAACAACCATCAACACAACTCTTTTACACCAAAAGCCTCTTGGGACATTATTTACAAATGACGCTGTCATGCTTTTGTAACGGGTTCATTTAAAAGCTATCATTACACAAATACAACAAGAAGATTTTAATTTTTTTTTTTTTTTCAATACTATCATTTCTGCAGGCAAAGTCACAAATAAGAGTTTGAATAGATTCTTTGGAGATTGACATAAAAACAAAGTGGGGAGAAGTCTGAAAGCAAAGATGGAGGAGCTTATGAAAAAAAAAAAAACGACTGGAGTTTTGTTATAAAGCAAACTCCATGCGCGAGAGCGTCTTCCTGTTCCTCCAATGAAGGAAAAGTCAAAGGTCACAATAATAAACTGTATTTAGAGTCCATGAATTTTATAGAGGGACATAGAAATGTCTTGCAATGACTTACAGAGGACGGGCAGGAGGCATACAGGCATTTAGCTTGCATTTGATGGCCCTGGGATGGGATTAAAAGCTAATTTGAGGAGGAATAAGGATGAGGAATGAAGGGAGGAGTGGGCCGACTGACAGCAGGGTCGAGTAGCAAGTCATTATTTAGTCTATCATTGTGGAGAAGGGCATGTTTTTATGGAGGTTGGGGTTCTGAGAGTGTCGGTTACGGCTGCGCACAGAGCTGAACACCATGTTGCAACCGGGGCTTTTGCACTTGTGCATCTCGCGCAGGTGCACAGTCTTGTAGTGCACACGCAGGGTTCCTTTGTTGCTGTACATTTTATGGCAGATGTTGCAGAGGATCCCACTGTTACCATTGTTACTGCCCCCGGTGGACGCAAAGAGGAATGGCGAAGAGGAAGGTTCCAACCCCTCACCATGTCCTTCACCTCTTAGTTCTCCAGTCTCATCCCGATGCCTTCCTTCAGCCTGCCCCTCGGTATGCTGGGAGCAGTCCTCCCCCTCACTGTTTCCCTCCTCCTCATCCTCTTCTCCCTCCTCCTCCTCCTCCTCCTCCAAGTCATCCAATAGGATGCCTTCGTCGCAGCCCTCGTCTGACTCATGTGAGGAGTGGACACTGCTGCTGGATTGAACACTGGATGTGGTGCTCAGGTCCAACACCATGTAGTCGTCTGGCTGGCCCCGGGAGAAGCCATTGGTGTGGTGGTTTTTAAGGTTATGGTTGAGAGGGTGGTGGGGATACTCACTGCTCATCAGGGAACGGGCAGTGTGGTTCAGGCCAGTGGGCCGGAGGCTAGCGCCTCCGATGCCCATCCCGGCATATGGGTCCAAGCCCATGTGGTGCCCGGCATAGATCTTAGCCAGTAACTCGGCTCGCAGGTCCTTGGGCAGTGGCGGGAGTTGGGGGTCCAGGACAATGTCGTCCAGCTCTTTGGTCAGCAGTTTGCGGTGCAGGTTGATGTTGGAGCTGTGCCTGTGGTGGAGACATAGTTGTAAATCAGAAGGCTCAAGTGTATGAGCAATTCAGATTACCTCTCAAATACAAAATAGCATACATGTATTTGTACTTTCATATTGTCACCTTATCTTAATTCTGTGAAATGGTACCAGGCTATACTATTGAATATGTATTGTTACAAATGTGTACACACGTACAGTCACACAGAAACAGAAATTCATCCTGCAGCTCTCCTCAGAAAAGGATTGCACACAGAGAGAGAGAGAGAGAGAGAGAGAGAGAGAGAGAGAGAGAGAGAGAGAGAGAGAGAGAGAGAGAGAGCATCCTGCTAGTGTTTACCGCTGTCAGCATGTCTGCACTGCACAGCTCTCAAATCCAATAGACTCTGACTCAATTAAATACTCCACCATATTGAATGGGAGTTTATCAATTGATTCGAGCTGTGGTAATGTGATAATCGAGGGGAACTGGATAGCATATTAGCACTAGGCCCTGACAGCATTATCGCATTCATTCCCTATCGGAGGTGGCTTAATCGAGCACCTCAATGAACATGTCTTTATGTAGCCCTGGATTTAATTAAGATGGGCATTTTTCCCAAACACAAAGCTAACTGTATCACACAATGTACTACAGCTGATGAAAGAAACTAAGTAACAAGTGCCATGCTTAAGGCAAGATACAATTAGTGAGAATTTCAGAAAGCAAACAAAGCCATGCTACAAGATGCAAGGTGAAATGAGCTTAAAAGATCTGAGTCAATGCCTTTTCGCTCACAATTTCACAGTTACCAAGTCGGACTGAGAAAAAGGGGACCCGCTGCACTCGTGTCACAAAGAAACTGCATAACACAAACACAACTTAAGCAGCTAATTGCCTGAGTCAGGTATAACATACACAAGGCCCATTCCTCTCTTATCGGGTAAGCACTTACATCAAATAAGAAAAATATGCAAACACTCCTTTAATGTGAGGGGTTTCCATGCAGGGAGGGCACGACTGTGTAAAACAGATACAAAAAAATCAAAAGAAAAGAAATCGGTCATCCAAAAATTGAGTCACAATGGATAGTAGAGCTTACCAGCAGTGGCAGGGTTGATGCAGGCAAAAAGGGTCCCTTTCCTTTAATTATTTACTTCCCTATCCGACATTGTCCTGCAAGAGGTAGAAATACATTCATTTGAGGGACCCTTTTCTGTGAACCAGGCAACCAGGAACCCGTCCACTCAAGCATCGTCAGCATTGAGGAGAAAGAGCGTGGCAAATCGATTGGCCGTGGCTGTCACTGCGTGTGTGTGTGTGTGTGTGTGTGTGTGTGAGCACCTGTGTATGTGGGAAAAACTGAAAATATACTACTTCCATATAGTGGGACTTCGATCAAAAGGACTTTATAAATCCTTTGTTCTTTTTTGTCCTTTGATAGTACAGTTGCACCCATATGGTGTTGACTTATGGCTAAAATATGGGAGTCATGATTCAATGTCTGCGGCGCTGTATCCCTGCCTTGTCAAACACATGTGTGCATACTTGGCTGTGAGAGGTCAGAGTGTTTTAAAACAGTCTGAAATATGCTGTAGTCAGTGATCAGTATGTAAGGAAATGGGAACAATTTCTGCAGGGATACCAAACAGGCTCTGACATGAAGAGGGGCCACATATTTGCTCAGTTAAGCCTGAAGCTCAGGATGCTGTTGATGATGCTCAGGTAGGCAGGTCCTTTGCAACATGTCTCCATCTCTATAACAACACCGTCTCACTGCTAATAAGCTCTAAGTTAACCATGTCTAGCTCAGTTTGAGATATTATAGTTAAACATGCTAAATATCATGCAGTAAGTAGTCTCCGCTATAGCCATCTTAAATACTCTGAAATATACACCATATTGTTAGAATATTACAACAATATCTAGATAAATAATATTCACATTTACTACAATTTGTATTGTACTGTACAGGTATATGAAAATGAAATAAATGGAAGAGGAAGAAAGGCATTTTATGATATATCATTTGCAACCATTTGGAAATGATTTAATCTCAAGAGATGAAGAGGAGAAGAAGAGCCCAGTTTATGATCATTTGTATAAACATTATTATAATGTAATGCCTCCTTGCCCTAAACATCTAAATAAATCCGCCGAATCCACACAGTGGGCATAATGCACTTATCCCTTCATTTATCAGATTTAGACTTTATGCCCCATTTCCCACTCTCCTCCACCTCCATCACTCCACTTCTGCACGCTCGATCTTTCCTCCCCCAAACCCAAACCCCCTCCCCTCCCTCCTCCACCTCCCTGTTGGCCAGTAATGTGGCTGGCAAACCAATTTGACAGTCTCATCTTTGCCCAAAAGATGGGGGAGGCCTCCAGAGAGCCCATTTTTGACTGTGCAGAGGAGGTAGAGCGAGAGTGTGTCCGTCCCAACCGGCGTTAATCATCTTTAGGTTTGTCTGATGGCCCTTGCCCTTGTTTGGTGTGTGTGTGTGTGTGTGTGTGTGTGTGTGTGTGTGTGTGTGTGTGTGTGTGTGTGTTGTCTAAAATGACTCATAATGTGTAAATGAGATGGAAAGCTGAGTGGAGTTAAACTGCCACGAGTGGTTCTTTGTCTTTCCTGTCATTTATGGTGTGTTATGAGGTTTTAGGTATAAGTGGGAGGACAAGAGTTTTGGCAACATTTATCATTCTCTGTCACTGTTATGCATTGTTTCATTATGTTCAACAGCATGGGCTGCAAACAATGATTTGAACATCCTCAAATAAATAATTGCATAGACATTAAATATACATTAAAAAATAACATGAAAAACATTTTCTTGTTCAAGAATTCAATTCATGACGTTATTTATCTCAGAATATAATAATTCCTCTTATGCTCATAAATTAAAGGGATGTTCCCAGTATTTGAATATTTTTGATCTGGGCTGCGTGGCTTTTGCTTACATATTCTCTCTATGAGCAGCGTGCCCTTTGTTTATAAGAGACAAACAGAGAGCTAATTGAGAAGCAGTGGAGCCGGGCCCACATGCCGTGAGGGGACCGAGGGAAAGGGAGGGAGACAGAGAGAGCAAGGAGAGGGGAGGAAAGAGACTCTCCAACATAATTAACCTTCACTCTCTCTGCAGTGGCCCATACGGGGACCATGGGCTGCGCGCTTCTGCACCATGGGAATGTGGAAGAAGCTACTCGCTTCAGCGACATAGGAGCAAGTTAAAGTGTTGGAGTGAAGGTTAAAAAAGAGAAGCAGGACAAGCAGATGAAAAAGCGATAAGTGAGGCAAGTTTCGTCAAAAGGTTTAAACAAATATGAATAATGAGGCCAATACTAGTGATGATTGCTGGTACGCGCGTCTATGCAGCAGTTAATCATGCAGCTTCTTCAACACTTCTGCCGACGCTGCTCGCTCCCCACAATAAATATGCAATCATTTACCACCGGGCAGCAGGCAGCTTGGAGGCTGGGAGGACACCCTACCGTAAAACCACACATACCTACATTCTCTTATGTCGGTCTCTGTTTTACACTCAAAACACAACACTAACAGGGCATTAAATCCTTTATCCTTTCCTGCATTCCTCAGTGTGTGTATGTGTAACTATTGTTTATGTATTTGTGTCTACTAAACAGGGCAGGTATCCAAAGTGAACGAACACTAGTAATACGAACACGTTGTTTTCGTGGCAGCACATTCGCAATGTTCTGACAATGTCATTGGCTCTTGGTTGTTTTTCTCAGTAGATCAAATGACCTCTCCTCCTTTTTCTTCTTTACTTTGATACGAGAGCTTTTGATGCTGCCGTCTGATGGTGTGTTTACGTGCCTTTGGCTTTTCACTCGTTCAATGGGCTAATCGGATATGCAGAGGTACTTGGACTTCCCTGTTGCTGGATGTCAACAGCTGTGTTTTGGAGGAATTGAGAAGAGGAAGCCAGGCAGGGTTGCATATTAAAATACTGCTTTAGCATATATTATTCAGCTGCAAAAACAACAACAAATAACTAGAGGTTTACCTTCCTCTTATTAAAAGTCAATGTGGCTTATTAACAGCATTTTTTTTTTTATGTTATGTATTAAATGTTACATTCCTTTATGTCTGAGGTGACCAACCGGACAGAGCTGCTGATTTATCATTTCTAAAAAAACAACTGTTGACAGAAGAATCGAAGTAGGAGAAACAATGGAGTTTGACTAATCTCATGTAATGCACATTCTCAACATTAATTTGTGCAAATATCTTCGTTCATGCAGTGTGATCTTATGTGCGCTTATGAAAACCACTAAATTATATTCCCGTTTTATTGCCACCATGACACTTAAATTTACATTATATGTCATTAGGGGATTATCCAGGGACAGATTTGATGCGAGCCCGGTTTGTGTATTGACTCGTCTCAAAGCTCCCGGATTCCTTGAGCTTTGTAATGCCCTTCTTTCTGCTTTTTTGCTGCCTGGTTGAACTAGCGGCAAAGTAATATGTCCCATATGCTATCAGGAATTTATCCCCCACAGAAACAGTATGGAAACAATAGTGGGCTTAGGTCTCACCCAGCTCAAGCTATATTGTACATCCCCAGCCTTCATGTTCACCGCAGCAATTGTCCCTCTTAGCTACAAAATGGTCCCTCTATCCCTCATATGTTCTGCCACTTTATGTTTGAATTGCATTTACATGGTGGTGTTTCATCACTGTCACACACACACAAACAGGTTGACACAGGATGATTGTTTCATATTTTTGCTAACATCCCATTCCAGGATAAGGAGACTACATTACATAACTGACCAAAAAGTCTGAATCACTGCATCCATCTTAGCACCAATACAATTCTGATCACTGTCTGCTAATTATCAATGGAGCTGGACTCAGGAGATGTTTTTTCCAGTACAAAAATCTAAGTTGTAACTCCTATCTTCCATTGCAATATTTTCTCATGTTAGATTCCCCTATAATGTACAGTGGAGCTCTTATCCTGCTTTTTTTTATTATGCAGGTAAGGCCATTAATAATCTAACAACAGCATTAAGACAATAATTATGTAGAGATAAGGTCTATAGAAGAGCAAATTGTTTTCTCTGTTATCCGTTTGTACATGTGTGTGTGTATCTGCATGTGTGTATATGTGCATACACATGTTACACAGCAGGTTGATCATGCCTCAGGCATCCTTTATTCCTAAAGAAGGGAGCTAACAAACCGGTGGCAGTACATCACACTGAGCAATGCATGCTATAATAACCCTTCCTGTCATTTTGCTGCTGTCGGCACAGTTGCGTCAGGTGAGCAGCAGGGCTTCACCTTCACTAACGCTACCTTTCTCCTGTTCTGCTCCCCCTGTTCCCCTCCCACATCCATCTAATAGAGTCCCGGAATCACCTGCTTCCCTTTACATGCTGTTAATGAACAAACCGTGGTAGGAACAGATGCCACCGAAAAAACAAATGTAATCAAAGGCTTGGGGTGGAAAAGGAGCAGTTTGGGCGGATCATGGGGGGGCGGGGCAGAAGTAGTGTGTGGGTGAGACACAACACACTGAGGAAAGATATAAAGCTCCCTCTGGGAACATGTGTTACCCAATTGGAAGCAAGCAGTATGTTGAAACTGTCCCTGTCATTTTTTTTTAAATGTATTTATTTGTTTTCTATTCCTCTGATAAAAACGGATTGAGTAAGGTTGATATACACAACAGCTAAGTTATATTAAAAAGATAGAGAGTGTGAGCATGAGAGGTGTTTGACATTCTAAAGGATAGTATTACTGTCTATGTAAATTATTGAGAAATTCTGCTCATTTACCATGTCTGGATGTTGGCCAATATAACTCTTAAAAGTGCTCCCATGATGCAAAAACAACTCCAGTGGTTTGTAATCCCAGAAGGAGTCTGGGCTTGCCCAGGGCACGAGTGATGTTATGTACCTCCAGCATATGTTATGGCATCAACCTGCTGCCACTTCTGCTCCAATATATTCTGCAGAGTGAGTGTGTGGGACTGATATGTGCTAACAAGCCCAGGTGAATATAGCTAGCCTCACCTCCTAATGCGCTAATAAATGCAGTGGTTTGACAAACCGCTGTCTATGTTAATATATGCGCCTCCACCTCTCTATCACAAGGTGAGGTAGTGAGGGCAGGTAAACAACACACTACAGCTGCAGGGTTGATGGGTACAGCCTAGTGCTTGTTTGACTGTGTGTGTATGTGTTTTTAATCCTGACACCCTACTCTTCTGAATTCTGACTTGACAAGGAGCAGATGTCCCTGAACCATTTTTTGTGTGTTGCATTAGTTAACAGATGTTAAGTGGTAGCCTAAATGTCATACACTGACATACTGCAGCTAAATCTGTTTTTTAACATGAAATGAAAAGTGACATCTCTCACAAAAATATCTGTTGATGACTTTTATGAAACCACTATGTTCCTATGAAAATGAACGTAGTATGCTCTGTAGATTTATGAAATGCTTTAAGTTATAATAGATGATCAATATTGAATTAAGCATTTCAATTGAACCTACCTGTGATTGCATTAAAAAATTAAATGTTCTCGTACTAACCTGTCTCGGCTCCGCCGGGAAGGGAAGGCAGCGTTGCAGCCAGCCACAGTGCACACATGCATCTCTTTGAGGTGCACGTTCTTGTAGTGAAGTTTCATGCTGTAGGAACTCTTGAAGCTCTTCTTACACACATAGCAGATCTTGGGGTCAGGACTTGAGCATGGGTCTCCCTCTGGTGATTGAGAAGAAGGGAATTTGGGTGGGCTGGCACCGTAGCCCATTGAAGAGATGAAGCTCTCATGTAGAGCAGCCATGCTTGCAGCAGCAGCAGCCGCCGCCATTCCTCCATTATAGAGGCCGTACTGGCCCATGCAGAACATGTCGTAAGTTGGATCGTTGAGTTCTTCCTTGATCCTGATAGGGGGCTGATGAGGGGAGGGTGAGGAATGACCCTTGCCTTCCATTTCCTTTCTCAATTGGGCTTCCTCACAACCCTCATCGTCTTGTTCCTTGTCCATACACCTTCCCCCCCTACTGTGTTTTTGCTGTTCGTCCACATCTATCAGCTCATCACGGTAGAACATCTTGGAATCAGAGGTTTCTGATTCGTTCTCAAAGTCTCTTTCATGATCCTGGTCCTCAGAGGTGAAGCTGCCCATACAACGGAGCTCGCCAGAGCCTTGAAGATCATTTCCACCCCTGCTTTCACTGCCAGTTCCTTCCCTGCATTCATCTTCACTCTGTCTCATCATTCCTCTCAGAGCTAGGCCGGGACTCATCTCATCCTGGGAAGGGGATTGCTGCCCACTACCACCACTGTGGTTTCCAGTACCACTGCCACTGCCACTGTTGTTGTTACAGTTGCCATTCATTTTGACATTGTTGTGTAGAAGCGTTGAGTGATGGTGGTGATTATGGTGGATGTCATCATCATCGTCATCTTTGTCCTCGTCGTATTCATCCGCCACATCAATCACTTCTTTCTCAATCTTCACTGGCATGCTTGATTTACGAGGTTTCTTTTTGGGCGTGGGTTCACAACTGCCAGTGTTGAGGTCGTGATTGGCATTATGTGTATGCAAGCGGTGGGACATGGGTCCCACCTCTGACATATGAATATTATTGTGTGAAGCTCCTGCAGAAGCCAGGAGATGTTGTTGTTGGTCCATCAGGCTGGTACTGTTGGTGGTTGTGGGCAGGATGGGGCTAGTGGGCAGTGACACTGGAGGACTGACAAGGTCCGCTGGGGACAGTAGTGTGCGGTAGAACGGGGGCACTGGCTGAACAGGCTGCACTGACTTCAGAGAGGGGAACACCAGTGGGCTATGCAGGGGTGACTGAAGCATAGGGTCTACCGGTGGGGTTGTAAAGCCGAGTGGTGGCCTTCCAGGGCTGGTGAGGCTAAAGCCACCATGCTTGGTGCTGGAGATGACAGGTGTACCAGAGGTTGAACGGATGAGGTCCTTGTCGCGGTTATTGCGCAGCATGGGCATGTGCAACCGTGGATTGGGATTAGCACTGTGGCGGTTGCGGCTGCGTAGTGAGCTGAAGACCATATTGCACCCGTCAATGGTGCAACGGTGTTTGATCTTCAAATGTACAGCATTATAATGTATCTTAAGGGTGCCTTTATCATAAAAGGTTTTGCCACAAGAATTGCAGCACACACGACCCTTGCGTGAGGTGGATCCCATGCGGCGCATGCGATGCATCTTGGAGGAAAAAGAAGAATGGGAGATACTTTTTGAGTGCTCGTCCTTCACGTAATGGTGGTGGACTTGGTGGTGTACTTGGTGGTCACTCAAACTGTTGGACTGCTGAGGTTGATTTTGGGACTGCTGTTGGCCCTGCTGCTGCTGTTGGAGCGGTGTCTGCTGTTGCTGCTGTTGAGCCTGCTGGGTAGAAGGGGTTGGTGAGATGGGTGATGCCCTGTGGTTGGGCTCTGTTTTGGGTTCAATGTTGTTCATGGCTCCCATGGCTCCACGACTAGGGCTCTGGCCTGTGCGGAAGGGTGACAGGGACACTTCTGATTCACTGGTGTCCACCTGTTCACCTTGGTTTGGCAGGCTGGGCTCCCGAAGCCGGAGAGCAGACGGCTCCATTGGCAGGCTATTGGGGGGCAAGCCGAGCATGGGGGCAGAGACGGGGTTGATGTATTGGAAGGGCAGGAGGAAAGCTAAGCTGTTGGGGATATTCTCAAAATGGTGAATGCTGGATGGGCTACTGGTTTCCATATGGGTCAGGATCCCTGGGCTGCGGGACCTATTGTTGCTTTCAATAAATGTCCTAATCCCGGAGTCTGTTTTGGAGGAGGGAACTGTAACTGCCTGACCTTCCTTCTCCTGAATGGCCATCAGTTCTACAATGGACTTGGTCTCACCAAAGCGCAGAAACTGCTGCAGGGTGATTATCTCCTCTTCTCGGGACATGATGGTCCAGCGGTCCAGCACCTTGCCTGCAGTATCCTAGATGCCCCAGAGGAGACGAGAGAGAAGACAAAATGCAAACCATTATTGATTGTGCATAATCAGTTTGGTCAAAAGAGAAGATAGTGCAAGGGTTAGTATGTAAGGGCAAGCTCCTCTGCACATGAAATGCAGATGCTCCTGGAGCGAAGTAACAGAGCTTTGTTAAAAATCACTTTTTTTTGAGAAATCATCCCTGAGAAATTGATCATTAATGAGAAAAAGATGACAGTAGGCAAGAGTCTCGAGCAATAAAACACTGAGGTTGGGTGATTAGCAGCGCTCTGTGACTTGCAACATTGTGGGGGTATTAATCTGGGAGACTGACAAAACATCTTTGTAAAAGATGTGAACTCTTTCTAGGACTCCCTCTGTACACAAACTGCACCTAGGGGAACAGACATTGTGTGAGCAAGAGAAGAAATGGTAGAAATAATAGCATAATTAATGCAAGCCACTAATCGCACCTTGGTTGGCAAGCATTTTTCTCAGTGTGTTCTCCATCTCTAAGGCAGGGAAATGATTGAGGGAGGATGGGACTGCTACACTATGTATCAGGGAATGGCTTTGGACATAAAGCACTTGACTTTGTTGGTGTCTTTTGGAGATGTTTATTAATGGCTGAAAAAAGAAGAAGCTTAGACTCCTCACAAATGTGCATACTGTTAAACATCAAGAGAAGGCAAAGGTTTCTGGGAAAAGAATATTGGCACATCCTGATAATTTTGTTTGTGGTGGAACTTCTATGTTTGAGCCAGTGCATGTTGTCCTCTTGTTGTTATATAATATTCTATGATATGGATGTTTGCATGAACAGGATAGAAATCCCGAAAAGGCGAGACAGAGAGACATAGTGTAAATACTTCACACGCAGGTTCCTGGGGAACCAGACTCAGTGACATCAAGGGAATAACGCAAGCGATGACAATTAGTCACAGTGGAATGGTAACATTTCATATGTGCTCCCAGCTACTGGCATCTATAAAAGATAAATGGCAACTCTGGTGTGGAGTAGAAAGCTGTAAAAACCAACATCACAAAGCACAAAAGGTCTGTAAGGAGAAAACAGAAGATAAATGTTTAAAGAGAGGCAGTGAAAGAGAGATAGCACAGGAGAGACAGAGAGGAAGAAGAGCAGAAAAACAGAGAAAATAAAAGTGTGAGTGTTTTCACATCATGCCCTCAGATATACTGGAGAAATAGATTCTTCTGAGACGAAACATCAATAGTCACTGGGGTATTTGTTCTTAAATATACATTAAAAAACATTTTACACTTTCATTCTGTGTGCGCTCTGGAGTTTTTGCCTGGAGGTATGACTTTAAATTCTAGCCTGGGCACTATTATTTTATACTGCGTGGCCATCTGGGCATTAGTACTTCCATTTGATTTAATTGAAACAAAAAAAAATGAAAGTAGATAAGAAAGTGAATCTTTAAATAGATCCACAACCAGAGCATTTCTAAAGAAAACATCTTAAGAAAAGTCTTTTAATGTTTTGTAGAGACACAAAAATTATTAATTTGTGACTGAGTGAGTGAGAGAGTATTATGCATGAAAATACACTCCAATTACAACTCTTATTAGACGCATGAAACATTCTAAATGCAATTGAATTGTATAATCCTAATGAATAGTGTCTCTGTTTAGTATTTAATAGGAATAGAGAGTACATGGGTTTTGGGAATCAATGGTAAGCCACATTTAATTAAATTTAAGCCAGTTTAAGACATCTTCATAACAATTTCCTAACTCCATTCCTTTTTTGTTTGCTGGTCTAATTGACACTATACAATTTTTAAGAACCACAAGCTAACAAAATGGAGGCCATTAAGAAATGCGAGGGATTAGGCCCAAGCTATAAATGAGGTTCTAATGATATTCATAAAAAAAAACTACAAAGCTTTGCAAGCTTATACACATCAACAAGATTACTTGTCTCCAACCTGCATGCCGTTACCCAGACCCGTCTCAATCTGAGATTTATTTGATCCTCTACTAGTCACCTGTGCCTGCACTTCCCCACTGATGAAGTCAAACAAAAGCCAACACACAGTGGCACGGGCCAAACTTTAACCTATTAGTGTTAGGAAGGGCCAGCCAGCTGTCAGAACAGGTCAGCAGCTCTGCTATGCACTGGACCCTGTCTGAGAAGGCTATCCAAGCACTCCTCGTTCAATGGTCAATTGAGTTCTGGAGACGTTTGTGCCAGGGTCGGGCTTAGAGCATAGAGTCAACACAAATTCAAAAATGGTCAAGAAAAGGATGTGAGGGGACAAACTTGATTACGGTTTGTTTAGTCCATTTGGAAACAACTACTGTAGCCTTTCAATACATGGCTTTTTCTTATAAAAGCATGCAGTACCTCATTTATAACAGCTACATTTTGAAAGCTATAAATGTAAAGTAGCAATGTTACATTCCAGACAAAAAAATGTGTCGGCACATTTGCAGACAAACACCCTTTAGTCTTACTACAGTACGTCTCACAACTTCACTTCCCTGCATTAGCGTTGTGATGCTGTGAGAGAAACAAATATGCCATTAGAAGCACTTTTACAAGTAGGCACTCATCTTCCAATTAGCTTAATGTGGCCCTCTTTCCCCTATATTTTCCAAGCGTGCCCCACCTCTTCTTGTACACTCCCTCCAGTAAAATCTCATTAATCCACCCCTCCCCCATCTCCCCCAGTGCTATGACATATTAGTCTGTCATTATGCATCCCAGAGTCCTTTAAACAATACAGCTAAACCTCTGTTTGCCAGGTTAATGACTATTAGCCAATAATTACAGCAGAGAGACGATGGAGTACCCACTTTATCTGGGGGACAGCCTGCTGCTGTTAGTTTATTTTATCTTCCTGCATCCATGTCTCTCAGAATTAATCTAGCACCGGCTGTATTTATTCATCTCTCTGCCGCTGCGATGAATTCTTAATTCATGGCTGTCTCTAATACTGTGGTGCTGGATGTTGTGTAGTGGGTGTGTGTAGTGGGGTATCCGCCTTGCAAATTGCTGACAATGAGGATGAGCAAATGATGGCCTTGTCATGGGCCAGGGCACCACTGTCAGTTAAAACAAATCAGGCAATTATGCAATTAGTACTGTGGGTTATGTGCTGGGCTGTATTAAGAGCCGGGGTGTGCAGCGTTGTTAGGTTGCTTGGTGTGCATTAGGGATTAACAGCTTAACATGTATATGCTTTTCACTAATCATCACCTATCATACTCAAGGATATGTATGTATGTATTTAGAAAGTAGTGGGGAGAAATGCCATGCTAGGCAAACACTTAGAAAAAGGGAAATAGGAGCCATAAAAATATCTTCAGTAGATCAAGTGGGAGATCGCTGACCCTCATAGAGCTTGTGTCACATAACGCCTCTGATGTTTACATTTTCATGTTAACATGTGTACAGTCTGTGTAGGGTGATGCTACACTGGTTACACATTAACATAAGGGCATCTCGATCATAAGACAGTCTCACTTGCAATAGGATGGATCGGTTCTCACAATGGCAAAGTGAACCATGGGAACCACATTGATTCACCAATCACCTTTCAGTGAATGCGATCTCCACCAAGCCTCCAGGGAAACCCCATTGATCCAGAGTCCTGCTTTCAGATCCAGTTCCTTAAAAAAACTGCTCTATCCTTGTGTTCGCCACTTCAAGGGAGGTTAAGCAGAAGTTCCTTGTGATCTGAGAAGGTCTTGAACCTTGGTGCTTCCTTTTCCATATTCTGTTTCTCTCCCCAACCCATCTCGGGCCGTATGAATAATGCAGAGGATCTAGTGGCGATGGGGTTCTAGGGGGATGGGTTCACGCAAAGCCCACTGCCTGGAGCCATCACATCAGAGGGCAGCGGCTCCCAAGACACAGGACGCTGCCCCATTGGCTCCTCAGTGGTAGGTCAGAGGTCATGTGTGAACAACTAGCTCTACTTCTTCCCCTGTGATGGACCACAGGGAAATCAGTAGCTATGTCCAGATGCGGAAGGAGGACATTTGTAAGAATCATAGAGGTTGAAATTTGCACTCTGTGATCATGTTAAATTCCTCCTTTATGCTCTGCACATCAAAGGAATTTGTTACTTTTGGATGTAACCTTGTGTACACACCTTGGAGGTTTGATGTTTTCTAAACTGCGGAAACATTGACTTATAGCAAGAACAATATACTGTGAATGGGTCTGCTGCGGTACAAGATGACACTAATATATAACTTACAAGGCATCTGTAAAAACACATCATTCTGTCATCAAAGACGGACAGAGCCGTATCCCTTTGGACTGATCAGTCACAATCATGTCATCTAGTGGTTGTTTATTACAGGGACAGGCATTTTTACAGTTCTGTTCTTTGTGAACTGCCCCTTACTTTGGTAATGTCCACAAAAAAACAACAGAAATCTATCATAGCGTACAATGTTGTGTAGTTTACAGCTGTCTTTCTATAAATCAGATTGCAAAAAAAAATAGCAGCCAAACCTGTATATCTGTAGACGGCATTGATGCCTTCCTGATTGTGGTCTGGTTTTTATAAGTGACAATTTGCAGTTACACTTTAGTGGGAAATGAGATACACCAGATCAAACGGCTCAAAATCATGTTAAAGTGTATTGTATTTTACGACCACTTATGTTCATCCTTTGTGTGCAAGCTTCAGTAAATATGTCAAATAGAATCGTTTCAATCTTTAATTGTTGGGGGATAACAGCCACTAATTTCAGCATTGATAGGGGAAAGTGCACCCCTTTAAAAGTGCAGCTGACACGGTGATTCAGTAAAGTCCAGAAAGGACCCTCTCCACCAGCTCATATTCTAGATTAAAACTTGGAACTCTTCAATTCAAGTTAGATTCCTATTTTATGAACCATCAATATTATGCTCATCAATGCTAGAAAGAAATGCTTCCTGGGATCTGGTGTGAGGAAATGTGAAGAAGCCACAGGGATTATTTCACCAGGCCACACTGATCAACCAACAGGCAGGGCCTTCCTCCCTCAACCTGATTTAACTCATGGCTTTGGTTAACATTTCATGACTGTGTGTTAGTTGTTGCTAAGGGCACACTAATCGACTAGAGTGAGATTTATAGTGCAGTTGCAGACTGCTAGGATAGGAGGAGGGGAGGGTCGGGGGGCTTATTATGGAGGACCACAGACGGGTGAGTCACAATCTGGCACATCCCTGGTTCCAGGTGGCCTTTAGTAAACAGTTTCCGTTTCTTTTCCCTCTGACTTGTCTTTTTTCATTATCTGTTTCTGAAACAAACCCGTCATATTAAAGAAAGGTCTCCTAACCTCTGATTCATCCACCCTCCTGACCTCCACCACCACCATTTTTAGATTTAAAGCAGTCCCACGGCATCTTTAAAAAGTGAAAAGGACAGTCCTTTGGCCACAGCCCAGCAGAGGTGCAGATGGGGTGGCACATGGAAGCCATTTTCAGGCCCCGGTTCGCTGCAGAGCAAAGTTGGCTGTTCTCTGAGTTCAGAACCTCTGAAGAGCCGCCTCGCAGCACTTACATTTGAGCAACGTCTGGGTCTGGACTGTTGTATTGATTCCCTGTCTCTTTTCACAAAGCATACACAATAACGTTGGCTGGCCTCACCCAACTGTGCTAAGGAACCGTAGCCGTGGTCGATGTGTAAAACTCATCGGACCTAGCACTGAGCTAGAGGGGATGCCTCGGAGAAGAGGGCTGGAGTGATAGAAGCAGCGAGGGAACGCCTGATGGTTCACATTAATTGAGGATGATCCGTGTGATCTGCTGGATCTGGATGCGGCAGCCAGGTCTGTCGTGGGCCTGGGAGACAGATGTGGGGGCCGCTGTGCCCCTGCAGGGCCAATGGAGAGCAGTGAGGCGGCTGAGGAATGGTCTGTCTGTCCAGTGCATGTGTATGTGTGCTGATGGATATGTGGAGGTGGCTGACGACCTGCTTTTCTTTCCCTCTTAAATCACATCGCCTTTGTCTTTATTACCATTTTGGCAGGAGACAATCCATTAGCATATGCCCACAATTTGCTCTTCCGCCACATAGTCACTGTACATGAGTGTAGTGTCTTGATGCAGCAATATTCTCCGTTACTCTTTTGTGTTATACCTGCCCCTTATCACATTATATTCCGAGGCTTGTAGTGGGTAGCAAATCACAGTCTTTGATAAATAACGGAGCTTAAAAAAAGTGAAACTAGAACCTGATAAAAATTATGTATTTATTGCTAATGAAAACTTTACACAAGAGTCCCAGCTAAAAAAAAAAAACAATATGCGACACATTGCTTTGGACTATACTGTGTATAAAGTATTAAATAGTTGCAAACCCAATTGCATTTTTTTTCTTGCTCTCCCGTTTTTGTGTTAAAGGAAATATATGTGAATGGATAATGGATTGTACCTACCAAGTCATTTTGTTTTGGTCTGGCTGGGAACAGATAGAGGTGTCTGTAACACGCAGACACACTGCATTAGGGGAGCTTTTCAGTTTTCTCCTGTGCTTTTGCTGTGGAGCATGCACTAGGAAAGAGAATAAGCTAATGGACTCTTTACTTAATGTGATCAGAGCCATTATTGACATGCTGCCAGGAAGATGCAAGACCATTAACTGGAGCCTCTCTCTCTCTGGTACCTTCCCCTCCACCCCGCTCCTTTCCCCGACAGTATTTCACTGCCAGCCTGACTCACATACAGACGAAGGGCCACTAGGGGGTCTGGGTGCCCCAAAGGAGTCTGTGTCTGTCATGTTAACTAGGAATCTATGATACAGACTGTTTGGCGAATTGGCAATAAGTTGTTGCTCGGGACTGGAACTGTAAATCAGTCATTATGTGTAGTGTTAGCTGTTGTATCAGAAGTTATAGCAGGAAATCAGTGGCTGCTGGACACAATTTGATATCCTGATGGTGCTGTTACCGAGCAAATTCAACATCTTGGGTTTTAAATCCACCTGTTTTACATGCTGTCACTTCAGTTGTTCCTGTTTCTTGTTACTTTGACCTGTCTTTTAAAACAGGGCTGCCTACAATGAATATTTGACTGAACAATCAGGGGGGAAAGCTGGTAGTATTAGAAAAACACATTTGTGGTGAACTTTGTGCAGTCACATGTACACACTCAAGAAAAACATGATAAAATAGGTACTGACATTTCTCACACCTTAGAGACATGAAATACAATCTAAGGTGCAAATAAATGTGTGGACAAGGTACCTTGCAACAATTAAAAACAACCTTGCTACCAAATTAATTTGTCGCTTTTAATTTCTAGTTTCCAAAATTGTATCATAATAAATGTCTTATAAAGGAACTTTGGAAAAGCATTTAAAAAAGTATTTTTGCATGAAATTAAATGCTGCAATTTGGCTCGCAAGTTATAAAAGGTATCCTTATAAGCTGTAGGTATAATTAAATATTTAGGCAAATTAATCAGACGTTTAAAAAATGTCTTTATGGGGTTTAATTGTAAGTTGTGTTTCAAAGTGTCATGTTATAATGAACAACACTAATTACAATATTAGAAGTGGCACCTAAGGCAGGGCTATTCTTTCAAGAAGTGGGCGAGAATATAGTAGTTTTATCTAAGTGAAATAGTACACTAAGTGGGTAAAGTGGTCCCAAATTACGAACAGCGCACTATCCCTGTTTTTAAACTGCCTCAATGGAATTGTTGCCTGGCAAGTTGGCTCATTCATCTTGGAGGCAGAGGGTGCCAGTGTGGCTGCAGTGTAATTTAGACTAGCCCGACCCATGTGCCAGAACACATCTATCCCTGTGGCCCAGGGGGCCAGCATCGCTAGCGGCCCGGAGGATGTTCGTGTTTATGTGTGCATGCATGAGTGTGTATGTGTGTGTCCACGATCATGCGGGCACAACAGGAAGTAGTGCTCAGGTCTCTCGGGGCATGGTTCCAGGTCCCTGGGCCTGTCTACTGTCATAAGTTCCAGAATGGTGATTACTTACTGCAAAAATAAACACTGTTACCATCTGGTGCTGCCTCTTTGTACTGTAACTTATACACCAAGAAATGCTCTAGACCATCAAAACACACAGTATTGAGAACAATAACAGAAAAAAAATGAAATCTGCACTATAAAATTTGATTTGTATTCCTATTAATGTTTGTGAGCATACAACACCTTTCATTCTGAATGCTTACAATATAAGTTTAACACAGTTGGTTAAAAAAAACAACTTAATCTATATGAGGGGGCAAATAGTGAAGAACAAAAGGTTTACTAGGACGCATGGAGAGAAAGGTTGGATGATGGAGGTCATTCAAGACCGTTGAGGCCTTGCAGAGCCAGCAGATGTTTGATCCATCCACGGCACATCTGGTCCTCAACACACTCAATCCATTTCACTCGACTTCTCCTTTTTAGATTTTCATTGTTCCTCACAGTCCACTAAACTCCACATTCCCTTGCGGCCCACAAATATTCATTCACAATCATTCATACTGCCCACTTAGTCATTTTAACATATAGGCTTTTGTTTTTGTATGTTAGAATGTGTATTGTTTTTAATATTTTTGTGTAATATATGTGTATATTTGTCCCTCATCAAACGTCTGTAATTTTTTTTCCTCTTCAAATGCATTATAAGAAACTCCAAACTCAGTGGCACAAGTCGGGAATGAAAGCTGTCATCCTCATTGTAGTGGGCCCTGGGAGGGTCATACAGTGCTTAACAGCTTCATTGTTTCTTTTATTGTTGGAAACATAGAGGGGTGTGGACTGCACAGGTTTCTGAATTCTGGACTGTGACGTGACGAGAGGACTGTCAACTCCCTGTAACTCTCCATGCAACTTCCTTTAATAAATGTCAACTCTATGACCCAGCGGCAAATCCCTGGCAGGCTGGGTGGCCGTGTCAGCAGGCCGGTGAGCCGCACAATGTCTTGGCCTGGCCTCGGTGACATGGGGGAAGTGGAGCGAACCCGCTGCTCTGTTTGTTCAGAGAAGGGATGTAGGGCCACCTGGAGGCTCAGGTCCAGGATCACCAGACAAAAACACAACCTGCGCGCTTGTCTTTCAGAAGTTGGAACAGATCGCACAACACAATAGAATAGTGGTTGTAGGGAATTTGTCTAAAACGAGTTTTCGTTAATGAAATGCTTGCCCTACATTTGAGTGCAAACTGAATATGTTTGTGCTGTGTTAATACCACTGTAGTCTTGTCCTGATTTAAGCCCATGTGTAATGCAATCTTCCTGTGTTTGGGTCTGGCCTAGTCTGGCTGTGCAGTGCAATGCTATTGATCCCTACAGCCTTGTGGTCTGCAGGGTTCCTGTCAGTAAACGCGATGAGCCGGAGCACCTTCCATTCCCCCTCTCTGCCCCATGTAGCACTACAAGCTAAACAGCCATCACAGAAACTCAATACAGGCAGACTGGGCCCGAGTCGTCAGCTAGCAGCAATGCCCTGCAGCGTCCCGCGAGGCTTCGGCTAAGTCAATTTAGTGTCAGTGTAGCATCTCACCACGTAGAGCTGTTGCCAGCCTAATATGTCGCGCTAATATGTCTCTCCATATGAATTACAAGGCTGTGAGAGGAACCCAGATGCAATAAGTATGGATTAGCTAATGTCCAGGTTCTGTCTGAGTCGTGTTGGGCTGGAGAGGGAAGCTAACGATAGTAATAGCTTCTAACAGGGTGTCTGGCTGTGGCTTGGAGGTGAGATGGGGGCGTACAGGCTTCAGGGACTTCTAAGGAGCTCTGGGAAATACACTTCCCTCTCTGCCGCAGAAGAAAAGAGGAAGGAGTGAGGGAGATAATATTGAAAGAATGATTAGTGAAGAAGGAATGGAATGGAAAGAGTGCGATGGGTTGTTAATGCTATTTTTCTGACTATTGATCAACCTGGAGGGCTAAAGGTGTTTGGGTTAAAGGTCTTGAAACCCTTACCGTGTCTGCTGTTTGTCTGTGTGTTAATGTGTTAACCCATTGATTTGTATTGTGCTTGTATAGTTGCCCTGTGTGTAGGCCAAAGCGCCTGACAGAGGAAGAGTGGGATGTTAGCAGAGCTTGGAAAGAGAAGAAAACAAAAAGGTGGGAGAAGAGGTGAGCGTGTGGTCAAACGGGGGCGTAATTAGGAACCTTGTTTCCCCTAAACTCTATATATTGATCAGAGATAATTCACATGCACCATATCTTCCCCTCAGCCAAGGTGCTTTAATAATTCATGTTGCAGTATAACTCTTGTACATTGCTACCCAACACCCATTTACATGTACCTGTTTGTCTGATTTAAAACCACTTTTAGGCTTTCATTGTTTTCCTCCTATGTCTTGGTAAACTACTATTGAAAACACGTTTGATTGACTGCTGATCACTGGGAATGCTGGGAAATGTCTCATCAAATTCACTAACCTGCCTGCATTGTTCTCTGAAAGGAACTTAATTTTCCTGTTTTTGAATGAAGTAGACGAGAGCAGCTGTATTCTTCGTTTTCGTTCAATGAAATTATTGGAGCCTGCATGGTCTTGGAGTCTAGCTGACATACTATCATATACTTAAAATGTATGTTTTTTTGTGCTAGACTTTAGGCTGACTCAAAATAAGTAGAAATGTTGGCTATTTTAGATGACTCGGTCACAAGTTGGAAATTATAAAAAATAAATAAATAAATTGTAGCCTTTTTGTTTTTTACCAGTGTGACCACAAAATGTGTCACGTAAGTAGTAAACACACACACACACACACACACACACACACACACACACACACACACACACACACACACACACACACACACACACACACACAGGGGCCATGCTTGCCATTGGCAATCCCTGCAGGCAGATGTGAAGTGTGTGCCAATGGCCTGCTGAGTGAGTAGGCCAGTGTGCCCCTAGCTCAGTGCTGGGCATTACGCTGAGCTGCTTTGATGTGTGTGTGTGTGTGTGTGTGTGTGTGTGTGTGTGTGTGTGTGTGTGTGTGTGTGTGTGTGTGTGTGTGTGCGCTGTAGGGGGAGGTCAGTGAAACAGCAGAGGGACTGTGTAATCCTCTGACATGCCTGTGGAAAAATACAAGGATCCCTCTGACAGTGGCTGAACTAAAGGCTCAGAGGACCAGTTAGTGTGTCCACAGGTTCATGTGTTCTGGCTGGACTGCAGGCTATGTGGCGATACAGACACATAAACACACACCACACGTACAAGTCATGCGCTGACACACGTCTAGACACAATTAAGAAGAATTGTATTGTTCATAGTCAGTCTCCTTACTGAGGTTTCTGGCTTGGTGACACCAATTCTTAAAAGGCTATGTCACTGGCAAGACTGTAATGTAGCCATGTAAGGTGCAGTCCTCAACTAAAATGGCAAGCTGCATTGCTTTTGGCCCTACTCATACAGAAACACACAAACACACACACACACACACACACACACACACACACACACACACACACACAAACACAAACACAGGCGAGTACATTAACACAGTTTGGTTTTGCTGTTGGAATGCATGAGGACAGGAGAAGAGTTTTGGCTCGGCCCTCTCTATACTTTGCATAATTGTATCTTACATTTCCTTTAGTCTGAAGGGATGTTGAATCCTAAACAGTGATGGGAACCGGGTCTGTTGATCATTAGGTTTTGGCAGAGTAACCTGCTGCCACATGTGAGAGAGAGGTAGCAATACAAATAATGTGTGTGTATGCCAGTATGCATGTGTGTGTAAATGTCTTCATCTCCACAGTATGTGGCCTCTTGAGAGAGAAAAAAACGGCATATAGAGGGCATTAAGCATATGAATTAGCCACAGGTCTAATGTGAGCTCTGTGAAACAATAAGCAACAAAACAATAGTAGACATTTCATCTCTTATTGTCTAATCGCCCATCTGACTGCCTGTGTATTTCCCCTCTTAACCCTTGAGATACTTGCTAATGGCCCTCACAATGGTATTATTTACTACCCCCATGGCAGGGGGGCAAATGGGTCAAATTGTGTGTGTGTGTGTGTGTGTGTGTGTGTGTGTGTGTGTGTGTGTGTGTGTGTGTGTGTGTGTGTGTGTGTGTGTGTGTGTGTGTGTGTGTGTGTGTGTGTTTGTGAGTGTGTGCACTTGTGCCCCTTGTAGTCAGAGTGAATGAAAGAGAATGATGGAATCACTGAAGCACGCAGTGACTGAGAGAAGAGGAGAAAGGGAAGGGGGACCGAAGGAGGAGTACTGAGTGGTGCTTGCTAAAGTGAAAAATCATGCCATGGTGCAGAGGGGCCTGGTTTTGTCCACTGGGAGAAGTGACTACATCTATGCTGGCACTCAAGTGCTCTTAAATACTCTCTCTTTCGCTCTCCATCTACCCCTCTTGCCTCCCTCTATCTATACCCCCCTCTCCTCGTCCCTCTCTTTCTTTCTTCACCAGTTCTCCCCAGGTCCAGTCCAGGTACAAATGGCTATTTGCTGTACAACTCCCACAACATGTTTGTGCCTGTCCCTAACAGCATGTA
Organism: Myoxocephalus aenaeus; assembly: GCA_038501785.1. Lineage (NCBI taxonomy): Eukaryota > Metazoa > Chordata > Actinopteri > Perciformes > Cottidae > Myoxocephalus > Myoxocephalus aenaeus. Next base: position 4,483,983 of record JBAMJR010000089.1, read on the forward strand.
AAACAAAAAAAAAGAAAACGGGCCCTTTTCTTTTTTTTTCACAAACTACTCGCCAGAACACAAAAGCCTCCTGAATGGAGATGTCAACGTGCTATTAGGATTGTCTGCGCTGGAAGCAGTCCCACAGCTTCGCTGTCAATAGTCTTTAATTCGGCATGGATCTGGGACCAGTCATTGTGCGAGTCTTTGCGTGTGAAGCGATTCCACTTGGCAGTCGGTTAATCTGCGTTCTAAGCGTCTCACCACAAAAGGTCAATCCTCATTAAAACATGAAGGAATTACATGAATTATTTTATCGTTTTTTTTTTTTTGTCTGATCCTATTTGACTCCCTCATTAACAATTGTTATTAAATTGTCTGTAATATCACAGCGATAGCCATTATCACAGGTGACTGGCAAGGCGGAGAAAAAAACTCAAACGATCAATTCACAGTTCCCTTCCCTGCTCAGCCCTAATTGTGCCACGTTGAGACAAAGTGTTCACTTCTTGATTTAACGCAGCTAAATCAAGAAGTGAACACTTTGAGCCCCGCCGACATGAAGGCTGTCTGTGCAAAAGGAATCAACAGTGCTGCTAACTGTCACCTGGTGGGGTTAACCCTGCGGTTGCCAACACGTTCGCAACGTAGATGAAACACAATAGCAGACAAGCCTTTCTCACACCTCCATTTACAGAAGCCTCTCTGTCAGCTGCGCCAAAGTGTCTGTGTGTGTGTGTGTGTGTGTGTGTGTGTGTGTGTGTGTGTGTGTGTGTGTGTGTGTGTGTGTGTGTGTGTTTGTACAATAGTGCATGCATCGTAGACATATTTCCCCCCTCTAATTAGCACAAGGGAGTCCTGGGGGCAATCAGAGCCGAGGTTAATGAGAGGAGGAAAGAGCGGAAGAGACGAGGTAGGGGTGCGGCAAGTAACGCGCACCATGCTGCACTGGTGCTACAATATAATACTGCCTTCTTATCACGCTGTCACCCTGAAGGGGCATCATCCTTACGGCGCCCACATTGATGTTTGGGTGTGTGACATATCTCATGTGTGTGTGTGTGAATGCAGGAGAGCAGGGGTGTGAGAGTTCCTCTCTGTGCGCCCTGATGATCCTTTCACCCATCCTTGTCTCGTATTATCTCTCCCTTCACATCTCTTTCTCTCTGGAAGGCCCAAATGTGACAGCATGTTTCCCATATCAGAGAGAATTTGCACACTGAGAGCGGGAGCAAGAGAGACGGAGCTGCCACAGTGGTCTTGGCATCTGTCTGTTCTCAATTGCCGTGTGGCGGTGCTGGAAGGAGAAAAGAAAAGTCTACCAGATGTCACTGCTGAACATTGCCCAGGCAGTGTTAGTTAGCGCTGACTTGTACAGTATCACCAAGACTAAAGAGTATCTGAGGCGTGTGATGATTTAGATTTTTGTAATGAAAAACTAAAAGGATTTTACATTTTTAAACAATATCCTCTGGATGTCTAATTCTTTGTATTGTGCAAAGTTTTTAACCGGAGTATGTTTTACCTCAGATGGACAGTTAACATTCCTGTGCATATACACCATTTTTTTAAAGAATAATTGTACATTTAGAGACAAAGACATCATGGGGAGAGGAATAGGGTACGAGATGCAACAAAGATCCCTGGTCAAACTGGGTACTAATCACTGGGCCACCCCAGAAAATAATTCCTTTTTTTATAATTATATTATGAAAACATATCACCAGATAAAAGGCTTTCTTTTGTGGAGGTCTTTGCAAATAAACTAGACATTTGCTTTTATAAATGAACCTGATGATAAGAGTGGTGTCATCCTCCACTTAGAAAATTGCAAAATCAACTCCTAGATTTGGTGAATCATTACACAATAATTTATCTTTGTCTTCAGCCTCTCCCGGCACTCCAAAAACATCTTTAATTGCTAAATTACTTCAAGAAGCCAATTTTCTTTGTGTGCATCTTTTTCATTATTGTATTCCAGTCTAATGGTCTTGGTTCGAGAGTCTCTCTCTCTCTCTCTCTCTCTCTCTCTCTCTCTCTCTCTCTCTCTCTCCCTCTCTCTCTCTCTCCCTCTCTCCCGTGACTTACTAGACTGAGTGGAATGGGAATGGTGGCTCATGTGGCTGTCACTCCAAACATGATAAACACGATGTGATGGGGAGTAGGGACAGAGAAAAGAGCTTCCTGCATTATTAAAAAGAGTGCTGCCATTAGCGACATTTATACAGTAGAATGACCCGATCAAACTATAGCACAGATATACACACATGCCGCTGTGCACACACACTCACACACACTCAGCCTCCACACTGTGGCCTAATAGCCTTGGCCGTTTAAAAAAAAAATCCAGGAAGAAATGACAGGGATTATAGTTAATGTTGGCAATCTTTTCTAAAAAGCACTGTTTTCACACATGTTCAGGTTCTGGTGGTGATATTGTATTTACATGTTGAGACTTGTGTCAACGTTCCCCTTCATGTCATCATCTCTCATCACTATAAAAACAGAACATTGCTTAAAGATTAAAGATATTGCCTTCAGATGTACTTCATTTCCATCTGTCACTATTTCATATTACAAAAGGGAACACAAGTAATTTTCTTCCACGTCTCTGTGCACAGCTACTTCTTCCCGTTTTTAGTTTTCTGGCTTGTTTTTGTATCTCTCACCCGTTAACAATAATGCTCGGGGCGAGCACAGATGTATGAAGTAACAGCTTCGCTAGGAGAAGAAAAAGATGAGTGGAAAAAAAAAGATAGAAGATGAGAGAAAGGGAAACAGACGGGTAACGCTGCTCACAAGCATCACTTGTCAATTTACAGCCGCTGCTCCCTGAACCGCACCGTATAAATTTCCAGTGTGACATCCGTTTCTACTGCTTCCAAGCCGACTGAGGCTCTGTCCCACCAGATCTCCTCCCCAGACACATACTTGGAAACCTTAAGTACAGACATAGTGCCAGATGTAGTCTGCCTTTACTTTTATTTAGTAATTTTTTCAGGTTTTGAAATGTTGACTTTTTTCCTGTATTGGAATCACTATGGTGGGATGAGAATGGATGGGTTAATGTCTAAGAGTAGCGCTGCTTTAGTGTATTTGATGTGGCCGCTGCCATGCACACATAACACATGTGAGCGCACATCTACTCACACGCATACATGCAGACACACACAGGAGTGTATGACAGTAAATCATGCTTGTGATGTGTGTGTGTGTGTGTGAGAAAGAGAGAGAGTGGGTTTAGGATGAAGAGATGGGCCAAAGAGCACCAGGGGATGTTGCGTATCTAACGGATAGAGACAGAGAAAGAGAGCAGGAAAAAGAGAGAAAGAGAGAGGAGCTTGGCACTGCTCATCTGTGAGTGATGGCAGTTCTTCGGGGTTGAGACATGGCCTCCCTTTAATCTCTCTATCCTTAGACATGAAAATGGAAGAAAAGGCAGAGAGGAGGGTGGCTGAGTGGACCAAAGCAGAAACCTTTGCTGGGTCTTGTGCCAGATTGATTTTTACTTTATATCGCTTTTATTTTAAGGCAGACAATAAAACTCACCTACCTGCTAACACGCACGGTAGATGGCAAAAACAGGAATGATGAGTTGTGACCCCCAACGGATATGACGCTTGTCTTGACTGGTTTAGTGCCAGCACATGAATTCTTCATTGCTTTTTGAAGCACCGACTTGTAACAAGTATACCTGACCCCGAGCAAGTCCATCTTAAAATTACACCCATATCAAAATAGCTTTAATGACTCTCGTTCTCGGAGTCTCTAACTCATATGAAACAAGGTGTAGGCTTCCTAGCCAAGAAAGGAATCTGCAAAGAAAACACGGCCTCGGAGGAGTATGAGCTGAGGTGCTTGCACTAATACAAGATTGCGTTATGAGTGCAACACCTGTTTCGACTTAAAAAGTAGAGGCCAGTAGCAAGATTAGCGAAACATGCCCATAAAGGGAGAAGGTGGCCGGGCCTACGCTCTGATAACAACAGACTCCTGCGTTTCTTTCAAAGAGCTGAAGGAACTGATGCGGTCATAATGCTGTGGAATTCATTCCACCGCTACACGAAGGCGAACTTCTGTCACTCAGCCAGAGAAAAGTGCCTGAAACGGTGTATTTTTAGCTCTCAAATCATACTGTGTTGAAAAGAGATTGATTTTGTGTAGAATATAAACCTGTATAAAAACCTCTTAAAACATTCATAAATGGCAAGTTGAATCATAGATGTCGCTACTGGCAAACTTTACTACTCCCGCCTCAAGGTTATTAAAGCTAATAAATAAGTAATGAGATTTCTCCTCACTCAACAGGCAAAACATATATTTTCTACTCTGTAATTACTATATCTCCAAAGGTAACACTATGGGAATTTCAGTGAGTAATTACAAGCTTCGAGACATGTTCTGCACTCAGACCTGGGAATCTGGGAAATCAATGGAATCCGGAAAATTCCTCTCCTGAGGGACATTGGGTGTGCAGCTCGCAGTACTAAGGAGACTTGATCTAGGATTGATCCCAGGAATTTTTACACGGTAATTAGGTTTGTCAGCTTGGCAAAGTGGGAAAACGCTTTGTACTGTGTCACCTCAATGGGCTGGATATTTGTCAGGGATCAAGATGGAGACAGCACACCCCATACCTAAGCAGGCCCGCACTGCTTGACGAAGGTGTTATTCCATGCTTAATGTGAAACACTGCAGCTGGCAAAGTCATTGTCAAACTGTCAGGACCCTTTGGCACATTGTTCAGTGACTTGCTGTGATTATACTGTCGGATAACTTTTGAGCTGTGACGGCTGGTGGCAAAGACTTTGACAGCAAGTCAGAGAGGAGTTTAACACCTCACGCTACCAGTGGCAGTTTCCCGCTAAGCGTTTCGCAGTGGCAGAGGTTAGTGCTGCAGCGTGACGCACACAACTCAGAGCTGCTGCTCCGAAAGCGCTGGTCTGCAACTGACACTACATAAACACAAACATGAGTGCACACACACACACACACACACACAGCCACGCGACTGTGGTCTCCCAGTAATAGCTTTGTAGCTCTTGGGGCCTTGCGCTGACCGTTCCTGCTCTTATCTTTGTTTATGTGGAGGGTAGATCATCATGTACAACTGATGTGTGAGTGCCTGTGCACAAACTCTTGCAACAAGGTTGTTTAAAGTGCACATGTGAGAAGGAATGCAAGTATGTTTGTGTGCATGTGTGCGTGTGTGTGTGTATGTGTGCGTGTGTGTGTGTGTGTGTGCGTGTGTGTGCGTATGCGTGTGCGTGTGTGTGTGTGTGTGTGTGTGTGTGTGTGTGTGTGTGTGTGTGTGTGTGTGCTGGGGAGGTGATAAGGCAGTGCCTGGCACCAAAGCCAGTTGGCAATGAGCCTTAGATCCTGAAGATGAGAGCGCAAGACTTGGTTGTGTGTTAGCGCACACACACACACACACACACACACACACACACACACACACACACACACACACACACACACACACACACACATCCCGTGTAAACCAGAGGTTAGGTGGAGACAACACAGAGGATAGCATGCCACAAGTACTTACTGGTGCATGTGTCTACGCCTGAATGTGTGTGTGTGTGTGTGTGTGTGTGTGTGTGTGTGTGTGTGTGTGTGTGTGTGTGTGTGTGTGTGTGTGTGTGTGTGTGTGTGTGTGTGTGTGTGTGTGGTTAGCCTGCATGCATGTGTCTGAGCTCACTGAGGTCGGTCACCTGTGGAAGTCTATTGATCTTCCTTCTTCAGAAGGCCCTGTTGTCTTTGTTGATTACACACACACACACACACACACACACACACACACACACACACACACACACACACACACACACACACACACACACACACACACACACACACAGAGACATACACAGGAGTTATTGGAGTTGTGGGAGGCTATAACTTAGCTCTGCATCTTGTACAAAAAAATATCCAGGACTAGAGAAGTCTTAAAAATGCCACTGGCAGGCCGAGCGTTTAGTGCTGGGAACTGATGTATCATCAAGTGTTAAACCATCATTTCTGGTGACCCTATATCATATCCTGTCTGCGCCTGCGGCACTCAGCCCACAGAGAGCAATGTGCCAGTGACAGCACGGCTCACTTGGTGGTCCCAGCACTCAGCCACTTACCCATTTAATAAGACAGTCTTTAAGAGGACGGAGCCAAGCATATGCACGGTGCTGGTAGAGATTTTTATTTTTTCCTCCCACTTTTACAAGAGCCCTTTTTGTAGGAGACCCAGGGGCTGGCATTCACCAAGGCTGCGTGTGTGTGTGTATGTCTTAGGTATCCATTTATTATCCATTTATTACTACTATTAGTCCCCTTTTCTCTCCCTCTCTCTCGCTCTGTCTCTCGCTCTCCTTAACCTTAGTGAAATTCTAATAAACAATCAGGGTAGCACCATGCTGAGATGCCCTATAATGGGCTCCTAATTAGCCACTACAAACACTGAGAGCGGCTGCTTCACGCCTCGTTTTCTGCACTCATCTGCGCAAAACTGGATGAATTGATTCCATTTGCTCGCCACTTAATGCACTGATTGTTTATTGGCATGGCTGGGGATAAAAACAAACAAACAAACAAAAAATGTCTTTAAGCTTGCAACACATGCTAATACTAATCGCCATTAAAAACAGGCTGACCTACGGCGGTGTTTCAACTGACTTTGGAGTTTCTTGGGTCGTTCTCCTTCCCACTGAGGCTTTCCCCTCCCCCGCCCCCCCTTCATCAACTCCTCCTCCTCCTCAAACCTCCCTGTCCACTGCTCCTGTCTGAGGTGAAGTGAAGCCAGACCAATTGGTAGAGGGGAGGTGGTGTCTTTCTTTAGACCCGAGGATGTGCAGAGGGCGGAGGTTAGTCATCACCTTCTCCTCACACCTGCATGACAGGTCATCCTGCTGCTTAATAAAGGCACTCATGCACAACACGTCGGAGAAAGAGAGAGAGAGAGAGAGAGAGAGAGAGAGAGAGAGAGTTCACTTTAGTGTAAAATGAGACCCTCCATTATGTCTCAGCAACCATTCCACATTATTTTGTACTCTGCGGTGAACTTCCACAGGTGTCTCAGCACCGGTGTTGGTTCACGGTGAGGTCAGTCAACCTTTCAACCACCGCCACACCAACATGGAGGTACAGTACCGGCTGTGTGCTTTTTGCCAGTGGCACCACAGCATCACGTAGAAACACAGGAAGTCAAACACAGCTGGAGCCATCGGTGAAAAACGAGACGGTGACAGACACGGCGCAACGCGGCACAAGCGCGGCAGTCGCCGGTGTGTGGTTCGCCAGCATGTGTGCGTCTGTGCACGTGTGTGAGGTCCTTCAGTGTGTGTGTCACGCTCTTCTCCCCTCCACCAGTCTGCCGAGCTCATTTCCTCCACAGGCTGCCTCCCCGCTACTTTATGAGTGAGAGCTTCTACAGCTCTCACCTCAGGACACACTTCAGTGTCTAAATGTTTCCATTTGTGGGGGAAGTGACACACATTCACTCACACCGCAGGGCACCTACACATAACTAACCATTTTGCGAACAAGCAGCAGTGAATCATGAAAGAGATTGGTTAAAATGTGGGCTGTGTGTCTGTGTATGGGTTGGTTATTATTTTTAAAGGCTGTGAAGGTACAATATATGTGAGTGTTGTGCACAATTGTGACGTCTCAAGTGATATTCACAGTGTACACAGACTTTTAACTGCTATATTAAGCCTCAATCATAATGTTTGTGCGCAGTTCCGGACGCTGTACTGTATCTACTTTTACTGTTTATTAATGCACCAGGTTTTCACTCATTTTTCTTTACCAACCCCTGAGAGTGACTACAGTCCCAAATCACCGCTTATACTACACTAGTGATTTCCCCCATACTCCCGAACAATGCCGTGTGACAATCAATACAGGACTAGGATCTCGCGTGCAGATCGATACAGAGGGGTTCTGCTAGACAAGCCCGTGCTTCACGAGATCAACACCTTCCCACACTATCATTAGTGTCGCTGACCTTGAAGTAAAATTCAATTTCCCTCTGCGGCAACAAACCCCCGTAGCCCCCTGAAAAGCCACTTCAGAATTCAGAAGCCATTTCCGCCTTCCAGCGCAGGCGAGACAGGATATTATAACTTATGAAAAGGGATATGTGGAGCGAGGGATGCCGACAGAAAGAGAGGGATTCTGTTTGAGGAGGTAATTATAACATGACCTGCTTCGAAAAGTAAAGAGGGCAGGGCCTGGCAGGAGTAAATAAAAATTCCTGATAAGCAGGCTGGCAGATTTCCAGTTTCAATTAGGGTGCGTGGCTGACTATGAGAGTCTCCCATGGGAGCTTCGGCAGCACAAGGGCGGCTGTGAGGACCTGTTGAGGGAATTCTCCCGGGGGATGGACACTGGGTAAAAAGAGAAAGGCAAATGTGCAGTGAGAGAACCAGAGATCCCATTACACTGATCAGTGTAGTGCATATGGAGCAGGCGAGGAGGAGGGATGAACAGGGTGTTCAGAGGGGATGAGGAGAAAGAGAGCGCCCATTAATACAGGGAGAATATTCCTTTTTATTATAATTATGACATGCCAGTGGAACTTAGAGGGGAGAAGAAAAAGCACTGGTGGCCCCTGGTCATGAGGCTGACAGAGAGAGCTGCTTCTCTCAGGTATAGATTGAAAGTTAATAAGGTTGTGTGTCTGTGCTGGGGTGGAGTGGAGTGGGGGCCATGGGAAGAGATGCAACCAGAGAATCAAACCAGCATCCCAGATAAAGCTGTGGGATTGGATATGAGGCTTTGAAGTCTGCTTTATCATGGGGATTTGAGAGGGAAATGGGTAAGAAGGTGGCGTCCATATACTGTGTGTAGGTGTGTGTGTGTGTGTGTGTGTGTGTGTGTGTGTAGCCTAGCGGAGTGTTGTTTGATCAAACTCTATCGGATACCGTGGGAGCTCCTAGACCTGACCATGTATGTTAAACATACCATTTTTACTTCCCATGTTTGCCCTGCACAGCATGATAACTCTCTAATCAGAGTTTATTAGAGCGCCGCCTCTCACTCCCATACGTGTTGGCATAGAATATTCATGATCTTTACATTTGACCAGATATGGGGTCACCCATCCTAGGTTTGAAGAGCATTTTGAAATATACATGTGGCCACCAAGCATGTAATGGATGCATTAAAGGGATTTTCAAATATGTTGTAATTACTTAAGTGTCTCTTGAGGAGAAATTGGCATGTGAATTGGCTCTTTATCACATTCTCCGATGCAGCATCCATGATCCTAGACCTAGACTGTAGTATATGAACAGCTGCTACAGGCCTGTTCTGCATGTAATAATATTAAAGTGAAATGTGTGTTTCAATCAGTGAATAACACTTTAGAAAAGACTACAGTATGAATACCAGCAGGGAAAGATAATACGTGTCTTACACTGTATACCGAGATACAGATAAAGATTTTAACGCATGACACAGAAACACAAGGGTATGATCATGCACTAGCAGCTACGGCACACACTTCTGTTCTGCATCTGCAGTCCTGCTACTACCTTAACACCTTGTCAGCAAAACTTCACCTCAGACCTCGGCGTAGCCAAAGAATCAGAAATACACAGAAAAACAAATGCACTTCTGCTGATCAAAAGGAATAAGCCATGGACTGAAAAGATGGACCCTTATTTAATCATTTCACATACTCTCTTTGGAAGCAATTTTCTCCTCAACCTTCACTTGATAGCATGTGCAAAGGTGTTATAAGTATGTCAAACCAAACGGGTTTCATTCCAATATTTTTCCTCAATTTTTAAACTTGCAGCAGCTTGTGAGGCCTTGTAGAATCTATGGCAAAATTCAGACCTCCTTCCAAATCCAATATACAAGGAAAATTATTCCCCAAATTCCTGCATACAATGTAACCTGCTCATAACCTTGCTTCTCCAGCTTGAATTCATTTGAGGCTCGGGTTCGGGATTCACAAGCGAGGGACTGAGGATTTGGCTTGGGCAGGACTTTGTGTAAGGAGCTGGCTGTGAGCTTTGCAAGCTGTGAGAAAAAAAAGTGACCGTGAAGAGGCTTGCAAATTCTGTTAACACTACATGATTTTGTCAGATTGTTTTTCATGATATGATATCTAATATTTGTTGTTGATGAAGCAGTGTTTTATTTTTTATGATATCACTAATATATAATATATGTGTGTGTGTGTGTGTGTGTGTGTGTGTGTGTGTGTGTGTGTGTGTGTGTGTGTGTGTGTGTGTGTGTGTGTGTGTGTGTGTGTGTGTGTGTGCAAGTGGGTATAAGAATCACCTTGATTCAGTACACCGGGCCTCTTTGAAGTGCTTGGAGCCCAGCACGGCCAGCACAGAGCCAACCGTAAGCCTTCCAACAAAGATCGAGCCTGACCTCCCCACCAAATCATAACCATATGAACGCAAGAATTTCCACCTTAGGAGAATGCTTTCTCCCCCGTCCATCTCCCAGGGTGAGGCATTAAGTAGTGATAACAGAAAACAGGTTCTGAGAGAAGGGGAGGCACTGGGAGGTGATGGAGGGTGGAGAGGAGGACAGAAGGAAAATAGGGGTTACAAGTGTGTCGTATGGAGGAGATTGGAGAAGGGGATCGTGTCCAAAAAATGTTGTTGCACTGAGCCTGACTACCTAAAATGGAAGTTTCTCAGGCGAGGATCAAGAGATATGGTGCCCTTCGCAGTTGACAGAGTGAGAGACAGACAAGGGAGAGGGGGAGTGCAACGAGGGGGATGAAAAAGACAGAAATGTTGAAATGTGACTCTAACTCAATAAATACCTTTCTAAACCACTGTAGAGGAGCATAGTGGTACCTTTACTAAGGCCTCAGGACCCACCTGCAACTGGAAATGGTTTCCTGTCTTACACAAATGCTGTTGCACCCTAATCCATGTAATTACATCTCATATTCCACATGTGTAAGTACACATGTACAACATTATAGTCGTTTTTTTTATATATAAGAGCACAGCCCCCATGTGGCTCTCCAAAACTACCACCAATGTTCATGCTCATTAGAGAAAACTATATATTTACCCAATAAGTAGATAACAGGAATGAAAGGAGAATATTTTACCGCGTTAACGACTTGAAACATACCCTCACGCACAGGCATCTGCCACTGAAACAAAGCCCATGTTAGACCAGCGTGATTTTGTGGCGGTGTGTGTGTGTATGTGCGACCTGATAGTTTGAATAAGCCTTCCTCGGAGTGTGTGTGCAATTAGGGTTAAGACTGTTTGTGTGAGTACAGTATGTCTGCGTGTGTGTGTGTGTGTGTATGTGTGTGTGTGTGTGTGTGTGTGTGTGTGTGTGTGTGTGTGTGTGTGTGTGTGTGTGTGTGTGTGTGTGTGTGTGTGTGTGTGTGTGTGTGTGTGGTGGCGTGGCGGCGGTGGGGGTTGTTAGCGGTTCCATCTGGGTCTCCTGGAAGCCGTGTGGAGTCAGGAAAACCACATCTCATAAAAGTGGAGGCAGCCCAATGTTCTACAAGGACAGAACATTACTGAGAATGTCGCTCAGGAAACCCAGGGCTTCGGTCCATATGTTGGCTGAGAGGCCTGCGTCTCTCCTCTCCTTCTCTTTCCACTCGTTCTCTCCCTCTCTACTTATTTTTCACTTGGTAAGGGATAAGAAGGAGGAAGGCAAAATAGACAGTGTGGAGTGTGGGAGACAGGCTGAGGCAGAGGGAGAGGAGCCAGTACTGATAGCAATTCCATCTGTCTGTATCGAACAGAGGAGTGAGCAGTGACGGGGAGAGGGAGAGGGAGAGGGAGAGGGAGAGGGAGAGGGTGGAGGGCATCTGGTGCACATTGGCTGTGGGTCTGTCTGGAAACAACCATGGGAGAGGAGAGAGGGATGAGTGGAGGGAGGGAGGGAGAAAAGGATGAAGGGCTGAAGAGCGGAGAAGGTAAAAGTCCTGACAAGTGAAGGGCACGGAATCTTGGCAGCAAAAAAATGTGTCTGTGTTTTAACATAATGCCTCGGATTGAACTTCAGTCATGGGCACAGGGGTGGAATAGCAGAGACGTAATGCAGGGAATAAAATATCACACTTGTATTTTTTTTTTATAATCTTTTTAGATTACTCTCAACTCACACAACCCCATGTATAAATATAATTTAAAACAAAAGATTAGATAATAAAAGTTTGGAACATATATCAATTTGGTTAACTTGAATACTTTATGGAGAGCTGTGATCAATTGATCAAGCTAAAGGAGCGGCAGATCCCACTATGTTAACAAAAGTGATCCAACCAACAAAAACATGTATTTTTTAAAGTAAAGTTGAATGTTTTCAGACTATTTCCCAGAACACAAGCCAGCTATACTGCCACGGTAACGAACACTGCAAAGGTCATTACATAACTTGTAAACTCTTGCAACTGTGATGACGGGAGGGAGTTATTCTCGTCTGACAGCAAGAACGTGTTTATTAGGAACTTTGATGCAGCTCGACACACATTGTTGTGCAGATGCGTGGTCGGCTAAACACACAAACCTGCATGCATACATTTGTTGGCAATACTTTAGCAACTGGCTGCATGGATTTGCTGGTGTGCAAGTGTGTTAATGCCATGAAAGAGCAGTGTGTGGACTGAAGGTCAAGCTTCAAACGGTTTATAGAGAAAGACAATCATTCATTTTAATGGTTATTGATGTCATGTATAATTCCTCTCCTTTACAAATCAAAATTCTTGATAAGCCATTGCATGTTTAATAATATTGATTCATTTCTTCAGTTAAAGGAGCCTATTACAAAGATAAATTGCACAGTGTACGCATATTTAGTCACACTTCTACAATGTATTTGCTATTTCCGTGCAGTGAATGGCAGTGAGGACGATGGAGGGCAAAGTGTATCTCAGATGTATGTAAGAAGAAGTAGGACGACCATTGCGAGGCGAGTCAGTGGGTGCCACAAACACTGGCATTTACTTCACTAAATGATGGCACTAACAATAGAACGGCGTCATGAAGGGGGTGTAACACGTGCTTTTGAGCATCGAGGCCTTCTCTTTATGACATGACTACTCCGTAGGCCTGCTAGCTATATTTAAATCAAGTGTTGGTCTGGAGGCAGAATACTGATGCCAAGCTGCATCTGGGTTTTTTATGTTTTTTGGGTCGAATATAAGTGTGTGTTTTCCTTCTTCCTGCACTGCATACATTCAGGTGGTCAGGCATCAGAGGAGCTGCAGGTAAACTCTGTCAGCTCGATGTCCTGAGTTCTCTGGCGCATCACTGACACCCATACACACTGACACCCAGCAAATACAATGCACCAAACACACACATTTCTTTCTCAATCTAAACAATCTTAACGTATTGTGACACATTGTGACATAGTAGCAGAAACAATGTAGACAAATAAGGGGGGGTTGGACAAAGAGGAAAAGTGAAATGTGTGGTAAGTGAGGCTTCTTTTGAATATAATTCCGAATTAGGGGGTGTATTTGATGTACAATTATAGTAATTTAAAGCATATCTCAATACAATATGAACACATACATACCAAAAAATATTTTATTCAAATAAAAAATCGGTACAAGTGAGTGTTTTTTTAACTGCTAGTAAAGTCATTTATCATCAAATGATGTCCGCTGACATCAAAATCAAAAAGACAACGTATTATCCGTCATCTGAAACAATGTTTTACTTGTTTTATCACTCTTTTAATGCGGCATGGTGGTGGGGGACAACCCCTGACACAAAGCGTTGCCCGCAGGCTCGAGGAAGATGATTGAATTTCATAGCTACTTACAGGCTAATAGGCCCGTACAATGAGTGCTTACTGTCCTTAAGTGACTGGCTGCTTCTCGCCGGCATGCGGCCCCTTTGAAGCCCTTCTGAGGAGATCTAGAGGATTTAGCCAGTAGCGTGACATGAGGCTGAGCAGTTGAGCAACGGTGCTCCCACCAGCTGACTATTAGAGCCAGCTGATATAAACACAGAGGCTACGACTATGAGAACACAGTGCTCTGATGGTTGTTCAATACAATGCCGTATGACTGCAGATTTTGAGCGTTTAGTTTAGTAATAAGGAAAATATTGAAAAAAAAAATTGTGTTTGTGAGGAAACAGTCGATTAATTAGTTAGTCAAAAATTATCAATCCAGCAAAAGTTTTGATAGTTGATTATCATTTCAGTTGTTTAATAAAGAAAACAATTAAATGATTCTATGCAGATTTGCTGTTTGTCTGTGTTTCATATTATTTCAAAAGTACTATTTTGGGGTTTTAGATTCACAAGACATTTGAGGATGTCATCTTGGGTTCTCAGAAATGTTGATAGACCAAACCATTAGTCGATTATCCAAAAAGATTCTGAACGGAGTTATTGATAATTACATATATTCTTTTGTTTCAATTAGGAACAATAATCAAATGTAATTTGAATGTAAACATTTAGCAAACTAGTTAATATTATTGAAGACTCTAAAATAATAACTGAGGATATTATATGATATGATATGATATGATATTAAATTACATTTTATTTCTTTAATTTCCCAGATTTTATATTTTTAAAGTGTATTTTTTTCTCAGTCTTTTTTTTTTTTAAATTAATTGAAAATTATTAATATATTCTATATACTGTAAATGAAGTTCCATATAACTGCTGGGCTGCTATTGTTTGTTTTGTGTGTGTGTGTGTGTGTGTGTGTGTGTGTGTGTGTGTGTGTGTGTGTGTGTGTGTGTTTTCTTAAAGACTTTAAGAAAAAGGGACTGGGTCTGCGAGCGCTTTACTCACAGAAGCCGTTTCCACATACAAACCACCCTCTCCTCACCATGCTGTTCCACTTACACTCTTGGAACACTAAACCATACACGCATACAGATAAGCACATGTGCACACAACAGGCACACACGTACATACACACATACACATACACACACACACACACACACACACACACACACACACACACACACACACACACACACACACACACACTAACCACATACACATGTTCACTTGCTCTTAACTAATTCATTCAGGAACACTTTGGTTTGGGTTTCAACACCAAAACCTCCGTACCTTTGATTGAGAAATGTGTCTGACTGCAATTATCTGGGAGGGAGTGGTGGAGGAAAGGATAGATGGGGAGAGGAAACACACTACAGTGGTTTTATAGTTTGCTGGCATGACATTTTTCTCCTCTTTTTTTTTTTATTCCTTTCCCTTTTCGAGTGGAGGGGCATAGTGTTTACAGGGCAGACTGAAGTAGAAGTAACAGCAGGGAAAATGTGAGGAAAATGGATGGGCAATGGGACTGAAGTGGCTTAGATTGTCACTAGTGTGCTTGTGATCAATACCTCTCAAAATAACTGCAGTGCAGGAGAAATGTTTCAATGCGCTTGGTGAGAAGTAATGGTAGTGATCACTGTGTACATTATTCCCACTTTAAAAAAAACATTGCAAATGGCCTGCAAATAAAAGCATGGGCAGGGACGCGTTTGTGCAAGTATAGAGTAAATACCGCTAACATTTGGTCTTGACGTTTAAACTAAACCTTTGTGAAGCTGTACATGTGTTCGTTGCTGGAGCATGAGTGCTGGTCACTGACCTGCAGTATGTAGCCCCTGACGTAGTCTCGGAGGGTCCAGCCCAGGCCGTGCAGGATGTGTAGCACCTCTTCCTGCTTCAGCACGGAGAAGAGGCGATCGAGAAGGATCTTGAGCCTGACGGGTACGGCTTGGGTGCCGTACAGCATCAGGCTGCTGATGTCGAACACCACGTTGGACTGAACGATCTCCACCTGGGTCGGGTGGTACAGGTGCTGGGTGCTGAGCTTGTCCAGGGCTGCGTAAATCACCGGGTGACAAGATGAGAAACAAAAGAAAATGTACACACGCTCACACACTCACAGAGGCAGACAGGCACGGTCAATGACTATCAAGTTTCCTTCTCATCTCAAATCTTCCTTCGGAGGCTACTGCACAGTCAGCACTAGCTGATAAGAACATATCTATCAGATAAAAGCAATGGCATTAATGTAATTATCTGCCATTCGTTTTATGTAATCTAATCTCTTTCACATTCATGCTGCTCTTACAGCTCCCTTTTTATTCACTTCTTCTGTCTCCATCTCGACCCCAACCTCCATTACAACCAAACTGTTTTCAATCTTAATCCTCTCTGTTTGTGGCTATCCTATGTATTTATTCCTAATCAGGAGTGTGCTCAAATGGTTTATGTATTATGAATTCAAGGATGTAGGTTTGGCTTTAGAAGTGGTGGGTGGGGGCACAATAAAGTCAAAGGTTAAAAAAAGCTTGATCGTGAGTGCATGTCAGGTTTTGTTATTGCCCCCTCTATTGCAACCTCAGTCACCTCTTTCTCCTCCCTGGCTGTCTGCGCGACACCTGGTCGACTCTCTCTTTCTTTTCCTCTGTTTCAATCCCTCCCTCTCCCCTTCCCTCATACCTCTCTCCTTCCTTTCCCTTCCCCCCCACCCCTCTCCCTGTCTGTCTGGGTGACACCTGGTTGGGTCTCTCTCTGATCCCGGGACGGCTTTTTCCTGCTGACGAGTGCTTTGCCTGACAACACAGCGCAGCCAGACACGAACATAATAAAAAATGAAGAACTACTTGTCAGAGTCCCTGCCAATGCCGACATGAAATGAAAAGTGGGGGAGAGGAGAGATGGGCGCCTGACAGTTCAGAGGGAGAGATTAAAAAATAGTCAATGGGGTCTTGTGCGATCCGCTGAAGGGCCCATGGCTCGCTCTTGTGCAGACGCAAGCCAAACAGGTGTTTTCTTTTTTCCCCTCCTCCTTCTCTTTGTACTTTCTTGCCTCCTCTCCCTTTTTCTTACACCCGCATGAAAAACTCATGAGGTGTGGTCTCTCGCTTCTTTATCTGACTTTTGGTTTCTTTTCTATTTTTTTGTGTTGTTGTTTTTTGAAAAAAAAAGGTGCAAAAACAAGACAATGAAAGCAAAGTTTCTTCTACTACGGAAAATGAGTAAAAACATTTGAATTGTACTATACATTCACAGCTACAGACAGAGAGAATATATTGTCATGTGAGAATTGTGAGATCTGTAATTTTCTAAAGATATGTGTAGTTTTCAGCTCTCCGCAGCAAGAGGTGCTATATTTATTTAAGGTCATTTTTTATTGAAATCATATTCAGATAAACCTGCCATCCTAAATGTACTCACCGTGAGCTACCCAGCCATGTTTGCACTGGTCACATGTCCGTAGGTGAATCTTCCCTGGCTGGAAACACTCACATGTGCAGTTCACCAGTGTGCAGCGAATGGCCTGCAGAGACAGAAACAGAGACACATCCACATCAATCACAGCTCGAGTAGAGGATAGATGATAAAGCAAGCACCGAGAACGAGCCATTATCAGCTAACAGTCACAAATACAAAAAAAAAGAAGCACAGGGACAAAATATCACTCTGCCAAACTCTTCCTTAAACATGTGACAATTGTGATAAAGAAGCACATCAGCAGTTGCAGCCATCAAACCACCCGACAATATCCCGACTTCTATTTCATTCCGATGTGTGAATATGCCGCTTTATACTGTAATGAGAAACGACAAAGGACTTCCTTTCCTGAAAACACAGAAATGTAACTTGTTTTGACTGAGGCTCTATTACTCAAAACTGGAGCTGCACTTAGTCTGACCCCGGGAAGCTTTTAGTAGTGAGAGGTTAAGTGTCCAGACTTGACGAGGGCAACTCGGTACAGCACAATGCATCGTCTGCCTGAGCCTTCATCAAGGGCTGTTAAAAACTCTAACAGGAATCCAGGTGCATTTTTCAGCGAGGTCATTTGATCCTGTAAGATGTTTCACATTCTTCAAACAATAAAGAGGTTGTACAGCGGGGAGAAAATGTACGATATAGACAGAAATTCACACAAATGAATACAGCTCTATCATCACAAGTGCAGCAGCTGCAAGCCGTAAATTTCGCACTGACATGGAGAAACAAGAAGACAGAATAAAAGGAGTCAAAAGAGAAAAAAGGAATTAGAAACATGAATCTTAATAAGCACTGGCAGCGCTCTGTTTATCAGACAATTTTTTACATGACCAAGATGAATTGAGGGATAAAGATAGTCACACTCCTGCAACCTAAACTGCCTCAAATGGAATCTGCAGATGTAGGAGGATCTGTGCAGCAAACCGTGCTTATGGATACAAAATATTGGACCTGTTCCCCTCTTAAAACACGTATCTCTTTTTATAATCATATAATGTACTTCCTTGTTAAACGTGTAATGCAAGTGTGTTGGCTGCTGATGTGAGAATAAAGTAGTTAATAGCTTGATATAATAAACATTAATTCCACACGATAAGGATCATGTACTTTACATTTGGCACATATGGTGTTGAGTCAGTGGCGAATGACTTACGGGTGTTAGTTATTTAGGAAGAAAGGAAGAAGAAAAAATTGCAGGAAAGCTTGAGGCAGGAAGTTGGGTGTAGTGTACAAGGTGACTGCAGTGAGTGATTGCCTATTTATCTTTGACAGGAAAATCCTAATAATCCAGTACTGAGGAAATTTGTCACATAAAGATGGGAATGCGCTATCCTGTAGAGATCCATGTCAAAGTGCTTGTCCTCACACCAAAGCTACTTATCAGAGCGTGAACCTTTATGAATTTACAATCTGCACTAAATATGCTATCACATATTGTCTCACTGTTATTCAACAGTGTGACAATAATGTGACACAGACGTGCACACGAAGGGTCGTAGGTTGGAGTCCATGTCTGCGCCAGCAATTTATATTTCACAATGTCTGAAACAGTCGATCAGCCCTTCCAGATAGAAGAGGATCCGCAGCACAGATCAGCATTTCCGTCACACCGCTGACATCAATGCACGAATAGAGGCGACAGAATATGTGTGTTCTTTCCTTATGTGCACCTGTATTGAACCGAGAGCAGCATGTTTAGCAGCAGGAAATGGTGTTACCTAGTCTGTGGATTAGACCTATATCCTGTAATTCAGGATATAAAACTCAGCTCACTGATAATCTACTAAGGGACCATAAAATCTATCAGAATCCTCCCCTTTACTCGCCCTAAGGTGTCGTAAACCAGATTAGTAACTGGAGGTGTCAAAGTGAACATGGGCTAATCCAAGATTAAACACAAAATAACCCCACTTCTAACCATGTCACCTCACTGTTTGACATCGGATGAGACATGGGGCTGAGATTATTTGACTTTACACCATTTTTAAGCTCTCCAGGTGCAGGCACGGCAATCCTCACCGTGTGTGAGGATTACACGGCATGTGTCAGCTTGAGTGTACATATATTATGTCCTGAGCTGACGTTCTTATCCAGAGCGACGTGCAATAAGTGAGTTCAGCGTTCAACTCAAGGACACTTATGTAGCAGAAGTCCATTGACCGGGGATGGGTCGAACCCGTGACCTTTCAGATACGGGATTGACTCAGAAAGCTGTTTTATAATTCTGTTCTTCACATTCAAATGCAGTTTCCTACTACATATTGTCACCGTGTAAAATACCGACAATGTAGTCAAGAATTTTGGCACCAGATCTTCATCTTGATAATCTTTTGAAAGTCATTTTTCTAAGCAAAACTGTTGGTCCGACAACATGTGCAATATATGAAGACTTCACTTTCAGCTCTGGGAAATGCAATAAACATTTCATAGAGCTGAAACAGAAAGCTGCTGCCCCAATCATGTCACTTTTGTCTACTTCTTTGTCCGTTTTTTGTGTGTGTGCAATTCCACGCCTGAAATTTTGCCTCAGAAGAATTTCCCATTTATATAACTCTTCTTGTATAACGATTTAGAAAAACTCTCACATACCGGCAGAGAACCCAAATGTAGCACGGGGATATCACACAGCACAAAACCCTTTTATAATTACTTCTCTGTGCGGCAGCGCTAACAGCAGCAGATGGAAATAAACAATTGGAAATATCAAATGCACCTCTGCTGTTTATGAGCTGGGGTCTGACAGCTGACAAGATAGTTAAGGGGCGTCTAATACGGCAATTAGAGCGTGCCACTGTCTGCGGGGCTGCTGCTGTGACAAGGCGCCCTCTAATCACTGACTTATTACGCTGGCTAGCAGCACCTCTCATATCTGGCCCATTAAGCAGACAGCAGCATTAAGGAGCATTAAAGCAGCAAGCCCCCTCAACTGAGGAGGCACTGATGGGAGAAAAGGGAAGGGAGAGGACGTACTGTGCCTGTTATTTTCTTGGGATTCATTTGCGCACTGTTCCACGTTCAGTTGGGGAACTTGTAAGAGAAGCGTAACGCAGGAGATGTTTGTGTGATATGACGGCATCAGAATTGATCATACGCAATAAGATGAAAGATTACAGACTGATTACAGATGCTTTTTTTTTTTTTTAAAGCGAGGCAGCAGATGGATGTGTCAAAGATGGCCATCAAAAGCAACATCATCAAGGATGTGAGTTTGCCTGCGTGTGTGGCTTGTCAGAGGAAACAAGTAAGACGGAATCATAACGACTTCTCCTCATGATTCTCACGTACTCCAAAACTCTGCTTCTGTTGCCAGCTTGGATCCGTGATGCATTTGGCCGTGGTTTAACCTGCGTCTGGCCTGGGACGGGTCAGGGACATGCTTGGGCCCGGATCCCACCGCTACACTCGCACATATTTGTCACAGCAGGCAGGGGAGGAGGCTGTGTTATCTGAGGCCCGGCCAGAAGCACAGCATTAGTCACCGTGCTAGCGTCTCGCCAGGGTTTCCTCTTGGCCCACAACAAAAGAGGAAAACGCAGAGGAAAAGGACAGGGGGATGTGTGTGGACGAGTGTGTTTGACTTTGTAAATCACTAGAAAAATGAGCAGTTCGAAAGTGAAAGCTGTTAGCGGGTGAAGAAAATCCCACAATGCTGTAGCAATTAGGCCCCGACAACAGTCAACACTCTCACACAGCTGCCGTGTTACCGCTATGGTCAACAGCTTAACCTGGCTGCGTTCAGAAAGCATCATTTTCTACCCTTATCTGGCTCAAGTGTGTGTGTTTCACTGCTGGATTTTGTTTAGCTGGAGGCTTGATGTTTCATGGATGTTTTGCTTGGCTCGCAGTCCCTGTCCCAGCCCAATTGTATAAACACTGACAGTCAGCAATGGCCAGCATCAGACTGGGGAGGACTCTCAATTAAAAAACTGTTAGTGGGACAGATGGACTGAAGAACTGCAGGAAAGAGGAGCTGCAGAACAAGATAGGTTCAGCCTGGACTCCTGTAGTCGGGTCCAATAAGGATTTTAAACAGACGATACATGCAAATGAGTCCCAAGCTGCATATGTAGAGGTCAACTAAGACAGAGACTATGAAACCATATAACTGATAGTGATCCTAAACTACTATCCTGCAGAACTGTTTTACTACTCTGTCATATTTTCAAGTTGACGTTGTAACATTATGCCACCGAGAACACCACTAAAACACCACTAGTGTCTTTCAGCCGCTCTGTATCCTCCCTTGACAGCATGCAGTGGAGAAGCCAACCCAGACAGCTGTTGGATGCTGGTCGGGTATTGTTCCTCCTACTTTAATTGAAACCTTTACCATGTTCAACACACAGCCACAGACCACATCTCTTGTTTGGTGAGTTAAGCAAAGCCGAGATTTAAATGAAAACCCTGTGTGTGCATGCGCATGTGTGTGTGTAAGCAGCAGCTTCGGATTTAAATTTGTTTCTGCTTAGGGTCACTGTAAAACACTGGGAGCATCTTGTCCTCTCTTCCACCCACAAGATATTATCTCATCCATGAGTTAGCTGCTGAAATGCCGTCAATTTCCTGCCAGAAATGTGCAGCCAACGTGTGTAGGAAAAGAGGCACAGCAGCTTTGCGTGTCATAAAACAAGGCCCTGGCTCCGTCAGATAGATCAGGACTTCACGATGTCCATATTGGAAACAGGTGACAAATAAAACACGGCGAATAAAGAAAGTCTTTGTAGTCAGACACAGCACGCCACAAAATACAGGGGAGCAAATACCTCATGCCATGGCTAATTTTTGCTTGTTTGATTTCATACAGTGGATTTGACTTGAAACAGAGCTTTCTTTCTTCACAAAGTGCTACAAAATAAACAACGATTAATCACTTGTGCAATGACTTTAGTGTAAAACTGTTGCACTGTACTGTAGTCGACAGGAAAGACGAGCGTCTTCCCTCTGAAATCCCCACAGTGTGAGGCCCGTCCTCCGTGTCAGTTATGGTTTTTCAGCCCGGCGGCTGGCAGTCACAGAGCCAGAGGTCCCTGTCCTTTGTGCAGCTGTGCGTCTGGGCTTTGACACGGGGCAGAGCGACCAGAGCTATGCTAATGGGAACCAAATGGGGCGTGAGTCCCCAGTGGATTACAGAAGGAGAAGAGAAGCATGTGTTTTCATGTATTCGTGTGGAGACCTGGGACCCCTCTCCTTTCTTCCTTTCTTCCCTTCTTTCTCCTGTCTCTAAGCCAAACAAATGGAAGCAGCCATGTCTGTTGTTTGCACGCACACTTAATTAATGCTCTTTGTCACTTGACAAGCTCTGTCCTTGTCAATCAGAGAATGTGCCTCAAATCAAATTAAATATATATAAAGAGTTGTTACAATGTTTATATTTAACGCTATTTAAAGGCATGTTACTAACTTACTGTGAATTACTTAGACTAACATTGAAAAGGGCCAAATTTGAAAATGAAGTTTGGAAATGAAGTGAGCATGGTAAAATAAACATTTAACAAAGACTGGGGAATGATAAAAATTAATCTGTGAACATGTTGTGTCTAAGAAAAACAAGTTTCAGATGTTTGGCAGTGCCTCTCAGATTGTGTTGCACTTCACCTGCTATTAATGCAACACAGTTTGCTCTTGATGTAGCCATGTTAGGTCCTGCTGACCCAAAGAATAAAAAATTATAACTTCAAGTCTGCTCAATTGGGCAGAAGTGATACAAAAATAACAAGTCTGGTTGAAATGTAATAGATTACAGGATTATTGTTGAGAGATAAAGTCACAGTTTGGCCGGACTCAGCCTTTTTGTGATGCCACCTGACACATCAAACCCTTTCTGCTACGTTTTCGTGAGCACATGCAACATGTGGGATTGCTGCCTGCTCGTAATGAAATTGCAATACAGCCGTCATTGATAAGAATCACTAATCAGGAGCATAAATCTGAAGTTCATAACTGGACAATCCAAACAACTGGACTGTGAGTGGTGATGAAATCTGTCATTCCAGATGACGTCCAGTTTCAACTTTGACCACAGGTCCAGTCCTGTCTTTGTATGTTTGTCAGCCGTCAGATTGTGACTCACACTCCGCTCTCACATACATACACCCATCGTATTACCGCACAATCCAACGAGCAACATTTCTGCTTCCAACATTCCTGCCTTTTTCTGTGTGGATTGACACAGTCACAGAACCACCCCGAAACATTTCAAATCAGATCAATGACGAAACTCGGTCTGACTCACTCGCATGATAAATAGCTGTGCGTGTGCTTCAGGACAGTCATGCTTGTTTATGAAGTGGACGGTACAAGG